>CAUYPK010117347.1:0-11757 GCA_963574355.1 Loris lydekkerianus
AGCTTGTTCCTCCTTCCTAGGGATGCTTGATAATCATTACCCTGCAGATAAATTACTTCAATTTGCCAGAATTCATCCTTTTACTTTTCCAAAATATACCTCTTTTCAGTCCATTTCAAATGCCTGCTCAGTATTCACTGATGGCTCCTCTAACGGAGTGGCAGCTTATGTTATTAATGGACAAGCTACTTCCGTCCATTCCCCTTTTACATCTGCCCAACTTGTGGAACTTTTTGCTGTCATACAAGTATTTAACTTATTAAAAGACTGCCCTTTCAATTTATTTACTGATAGTGCTTACATTGCTCATTCTCTTCCTGTCCTCGAAACTGTTCCATATTTCAAACCTTTTGCCACCAATTGCACATCAAACACATCACTGTAATTCCTTATAATCCCCAGGGCCAAGGCATTATTGAACATGCCCATCAAACCATTAAAAACACCTTACATAAACTTAAAAAGGGGGAGTGGTATCCTCAACAAAGCTCACCCAGAAATATTCTTCATGCTTTATTTGTCCTTAATTTTTTGAGCATGGATGCTCAGGGAAAAACTGCTGCTGATTGTCTCTGGCACTCAGAGACTAAAAACAGCCACACCAAGTAATGTGGAAAGATCCTCTTACCTCTAAATGGAATGGACCAGACCCAGTCCTCATATGGGCTAGAGAGGGTCAGCCTGTGTTTATAATGCCCTTACAAATATATTATTATAGACTCGATTTGGCTGATAGAGGTCTGGCAAAACCTGAGAACGATAAACCTCCTTTGGGAGCTGCATAGAACTCAGATCTGTGCACGTTAGTTCATCCCAATGCGAACACAACGTGGGTACCTATATGGGGTGCAAGGCAAAGCACTGCAAAGGGAGGACACTATCGTCCACTCTGAGTCCCCTTGGAAGCAAACCTGATTTGCATAGAGGTTGTTGTCAATATTTGACTTGAACACCGAAGGACCACACCATTGAAAGGCTCTGCCTCTCCTCCCCAAAAGAAAACAAGAGCCATCTACAATGCGGGAAGATCAAGTCCCGTGGGGGGAATCAGGTCAATACTTCCCCCCATAGGTCAATGCCCACTCATCAATTGATGAGACGTTCATTCCTCGTTCCCACCTAAACCGCCTCACTCAAAAAAATAGATATAAATAAATAAATAAATAAATAAATAAATTTAAAAAAAGGGAGGAGATGCCAGGAGCCAATACTTAAGAGCAAGCTCACCATGGAAACTTATCGCTTAAGTCAGGTGCTTGGAAGGTTACTGCCCTAGGCGAAATGAACATCCTGACCTTTGGATTACCACACCTGCTCCTGGAATTCCCCACCCTCTCATACCCCCGAGCACACTTCCTCCCTCCGCTTGTGTTTATATAGCTGTTAAAAAATAAAGTTTTTCGGGAGCTTGATCAGAATCTTGTCTTGCTCCCCATTCTTCGTGTCTCTTGTTTCTCTCACTCTCTCAGCTCCATACCCTAGGTCCCTGCTGAACTAGCCCCGCGGGCCGGGGCAAGTGGTCACTTTTATGAATACCAAAGGACACTATTGGTTGACCAACTCAAACTTCACCAATATCAAAGCTTACTGTGTAAAAATCCAAGGTTGATTTTAGAGGTTGTATGCATGAGGCCATGAACTTAGGATGGAAGGGAAAAAAATTAATAAGATTCTGGACAGATACGTCTACATTCCCCTTTTGATCACCATTGCCAGGAAAGTCAGCCAGCATTGTGTGACATGCAATCAACACAATGCTAAACAGGGATCATCCCTCCTTCCTGAAATTCAGTCCTACAGGGAAGCCCCTCTGAAGATGTACAAATGGACTATACTGAGTTGTCCAGATGTGGAGGAAACCAGTACTTATTAGTTCTAGTCTACACATACACAGGTTAGGTGGAAGCCTTCCCCAAAGAGTGCTTATGTTGCCGAGAAAGATCATCAATAGTTTAAGTTGCCACTCAGATTGGATCTGATTGGCCTTCATAAAAGAGATAGTGCAATGATGGCTTTAGCTGAATATTACCTGGAAACTACATGCGGCATGTGGGCCTCAAAGGTTGGGCAGGGTAAATCACATGAACAAAATTATAAAGCAAGAATTAGTAAACCCTGGCAGGAAGCAAAGCTTAATTGGGTACAGGCCTTGCCATTGGGCTTGTTTAATATTAAATTACTAAGAGGTCAGGGTGCTCCCCTGATGAGATAATGTATAACAGGCCTCCACCAATCTTCCACAATTTACCAGGGACACCTAAAAGAACTGAGAGAGAAAGAATTGAACAGGCAGTTCAAAGAAGCTCTAGGAAGAGTAGCAAAGAAGATCTCCACTTAGGTAATTAACTGTGTTCTGTTTAATCTTTTGTGTCTGTACACCATTTCTTTCCAGGGGATCAAGTCTAGGCCACAGATTTGAACCTAGTACCCCTCAAACTAAGGTAGGAAGGACTCTACATCACCATCCTGATTATACTCACAGTAGTGAAGGTGGAAGAGATCCTCTCCTGGATCCATCACAGCAGGCTGAAGGAAGCTTTGCTGCCCCCATGGGAAGTAAAAACATATCTGGCCAACCCCTGCAAGGTAACTCTTGAGGTGGTCAAGATGCCCTGCACAAGCCATGTACTGGGAGCTGGCTGGTCAATGTACAGCTGAAGTTTGAGAAAATTACTCATGGGACTTGTCTTAATTAGAGTTTAGATTTTGGGAAATGGGGAGGAAGTATGTGATCTGTGCACTCACACTATTAAGATAGGACAAAAGGTGACTCCTTTATAGTATTAATAAATGCGAAGGTACCCACAAGGGAACTTGTACTCATAATGAGACACAATACTCAATATGTGACAAAAAGACAGGTGAAAACCCATATGTTTATTACAACTCCATGGAGCCCCCCACCAACGTACAATAAGGCTTGGGCAGAAGGCCTGAGAGAAGTCACAGTCCTTGAAATCTGAATGCAGGTCAAGACCTGGGAAAGAGAAAAGCCCAGCCAGGTGACTCTGAAATTTTATGCCTGCAGTGCTGTGCGAAGGTGATGCAGCAGAGGGAGCTGGGAAGAAACTACAGGACAAATGAGAATTTATATCCAAAAGACCAAAAATCACTTTACAACAAAATATTTGCACCAGATTATGAATTGCAGCTCAATTCATAATAGCTAAGTCATGGTAGAAGACCAAGTGTTCACCAACCCATGAATGGATTAAATTGTGGCATATGTATGCCATAGAATTATGCAGCCTTCAGAAAAGATGGAGACTTTACCTCTTTTATGTTTACATGGATGGAGCTTGAAACATATTCTACTTAGTAAAGTATCTCAAGAATGGAAGAAAAAGTATCTGATGTACTCAGTACTAATATGAAACCAATTTATAATCACTCTTTCATATCTTTTCATATCTTTCATATGAAAGATAAATCACAACTATAGCTCAGGATTAAAGAGGGAAGAGGAGGAGGATGGGAGGGGAGGGAGGAGGTTTGATGGAGGGCTGGTAAATGATGGGACCACACCTATGGTGCATATTGCAAGGGTACATGTCAAATCTATTAAGCATAGTGTATAAATGTCTTAACACAATAATTAAGTAAATGAGTTAAAAGGCTATATTAACTAGTTTGATATAAGCATTCCAAATTGTATTTAAAATCAGCACATTGTACCCCACAAATGCATTAATGTATACCCGATCTATGTGTTTATGACTTAATTAAAAAAATTCATAATAAAAACATTCAGTCTTCTGAACTAGGAAAAAAAAAAAAGAAGAAATGCCACTGTGCCTTAGATTTTATAGAAAAGTGATGTGAGGTTGAATGTGACAGTGAGGACTGTAGGAAAAGAAATATAGTGCTCAAAAAAGAATAGTGGAGACAGATTACTCCATGGATTAGTGTAACCTCTGAAGTTAGTCTTGCAAATTAATAATCAAGTAACAGCCATAGGAGACATAGTAAAGGAAAACCCATCCTTTGACCTATATCCTGGTGCAGACTTGGATTAGGTAAAGCTACCAAAGCCTAAGGAGAGACTAGATTTCAACCCTTAGAGAATCTAAAACCTCACTGGGAGGAGTGCTAGCCATCACCAGAGTTTGTTTAATTATTCCTTGCCTCTTCCCACTAGTAGTCAGGAATATATGCTGGATAATTGTGACAGACATCAATTAAAAAAAAAAAAAAAAACACATCACACGTGTTCTATGTAAAACACTACCGGCTTCTATGGGAGCAAGCTGATAGTGAGATCTCATATTACAGAACCATGGGCTTTTACAGATGTGGAAGCGAGTGTTAGTTTCCAGGTCCCAGGAAGTTAAGTTTCTACAAATTCCTAAGAGTTGAATCACCATGGGGAGGGCCTTGCGGGTATGTCCTTAGGGGAGGATGACATCCTTCTCCTTGAGAATACTTATGTTCTTTTATTTTATTTATTTATTTATTTATTTATTTATTTATTTATTTATTTATTTATTTTTGCCATTTTTGGCCAGGGCTGGGTTTGAACTTGACACCTCTGGTATATGGGGCCGGTGCCCTACTCCTTTGAGCCACAAGCACCACCCACCTTTGTTCTTTTAGACCTCACTTTTTCTGGGTATCCTCTTTCATTCCCCCATTTGAGACTCCATATGTATTTTATTTATTGATTGATTTATATTTATTTTTTCAGACAGAGTCTCACTTTGTTGCCCTAGGCAGAGTGCTGTGGTGTCATAGCTCACAGTAGCCTCAAACTCTTCAGCTCAAGTAATTCTCTTGCTTCAGCCTCCCAAGTAGCTGGGACTTCAGGTGCCTGCCACAACACCCGGCTATTTTTACAGACTGGGTCTCAAATTCTGACCTTGACTTCTTCCCTCTGAGACATTGCTAAAGGTTTGCAGAAGTGGTGTCCTCTCTTTTGCACTGAAAAGCTATAAACTCAGGCTTTTGTTGGTGATATTTGGGGACATAGCTTTTGAACACCATAGGATACAGATATAACATGGGGTTGACTGGGGAAAACTTACAAGGAAGTAGAGAAGTAGCAGAGTGTGCATAGTCCCCCAAACTCTCCTTGTCCTATGGCATAGGCTGGTCACAGTATACTGTATATACTGTAATAAAAGTCTCAGTCAGAGAAGGGCATGACTGACCAGCAGGCCGATTGTGCCACTATGAGCACTTCGAGAGATCACGAGCTCTACCTCCACATTGGGAAAAGGAGCTAGGCAATATCTAGTTTGTCTAAGTAACAAGAAATATATCAATAAGCTCTCAGATCAGAAACAATGCTAGGGGGTGTGCATGCTCAGGGCCAGGGTCTGTATACAGAGGGCCCAAGGAACAGCCTAGCCTGCCAGAAATGCTGACATCAGAAAAAGGCCTTGTCTTTCTGTAGCCAACTCAGTGTAGTGCAGACAGCTTTCTCAGCTAAACTTCTGAAAAGGTGGAGGAAACTAGACTTCATGGACATCCAAATTTTTTTTCTCATCAGGCACCCTAAATGTGATTTCACACATGACTATATGGTGGTAAGCTGCAGTTTAAAAAGACAGTGTTCTCACATTTGGAGCAATTGATATGTTTATATGTGTATTATATTGATTGTGACCATGGTTTCACTGGTGTCTACATATGTCAAAATTCATTAAATTTTTAATTCAAATATATGCAGCTTTTCATATGAAAATTATGCCTGTTTAAAGCTATGAAAAATTAGTCAGGAATGGGTGAGAGTACAGTATATAGATGCGATAAGATTGAAGTATGTTTAAAAGTGTTAAAGCTAATTTTGTCTTTTTTGAATCTGAACATTTTGTAATTAATTTTTAAATGAGTTTTACTACACAAATATGCAAAAACAAAACAAACAAACAAACAAAAGCCCAAAAACCCAAAATCCTATTCGTAGACTCTGAACCATGGCAGCATGATTATTTTGGGTATAATGAGAGTAGACCGACCATTAAAGAAACTCCAAAGCTACAGCAGACACAGCTTTCTTTTGGAGACTTTTGTTACTACTTTAGTGAAATAATTTCTTTTTTATTTTCTTTCTTTCTTTCTTTCTTTCTTTCTTTCTTTCTTTCTTTCTTTCTTTCTTTCTTTCTTTCTTTTTTCTTTCCCTCCCTCTCTTTCTTTCTTTCTTTCTTTTTTGAGATAGACTCTTGCTTCTCTGTCATCATGGCTAGAGTTTAATGGTGTCATCATCACTCACTGAAACTTCAAACTCCTGGATCCAAGAGATCCTCTTGTCTCACCCCCACAGGTAGCTAAAACTACAGGCATGCAAATGCAAATGCTAGGCGATTTTCTTCTGTTTTCAGGGTCTCACTCTTGGTCAGGCTGTCTCAAACTCTTGATCTCAAGTAGTTCTCCTGCCTGGACCTTCCAGTAATCCTTATGCTGGGATTACAATGCAAGCTACCACTCTTGGCCTAAAAGAACTTTATTTATTTATTAATTATTTTTTAATTCCAACTCTGAAAGAATTTCTAATATCCTAATGATCTAGAAAAAATATGGGGATGAAGTGATATTCATGCATTCAATAGTTCATTAAAAAATATTAATTGAGCACTCACATATGCCAGACACTGTCCTAGGAACTGGGGATGCACCAATGAACAGAATAAAGTCTTGGTTCTCAAGGAGCCTACATTCTAGTAAAAGGAGACATGTAACCTACAAGAAAATAGATACCTGCATGGTATAATTTCAGGAAATAAATAAAGTATAAAAAAAGAGGAAATGTGTTTATAGAAATAAAAGGGTAGCAGGGAGCTCAAGAAGGCCTCTAAAAATAGATTTAATCTAGAGTTTGGAGTGAAACATTGGAAATGAAGATGAGGAAAAACAGAAACATGGGACTAAATACTAGAAATGAATGTAACTGGATATTAGAAGTAAAATGATAAAGAGAGGAGAAGTACTTTCTCAAATGAAAAGTGCCAAAGGTCCTGCCCCCACCCCTACATATAGAGGAAATTAACACAGGGTTTAAAGGCTAAATCCTAAGTGATTGAGGATCAGGTATCAAGTTTTGACAGGTAGAAACCAGCTTACTCCTGCTGGTTCCACTTACAAATTTGGAGTTGAAACAGCACAACTGATTTTTGGTTGTTCACCTTACTGTGTCTCATTTTCTTCTTCCATCAAATGACCCAGTGCTACTCTATTTTGCTCTGCAGTTGACCTATACATAAAGTGGAGAGGCTAGAGCTTGGGGACCCATGAACAAGGAGCTGAGAATTAAGTCCTGATCTTCCACTAATCATGTTTGGGGGACTGTTCTACTTAGAGGATTGTGACCCCAGATGGATCTTAGATACTAGTGCCATGACTATGTGCCCTTATCACTTTCCAATTTTATAGCATTTTATTGTTATTAACTATATAAATTTGAACATATTAATATTGGATAAATGTTGAATAGTCTTTTTTGTTAGAATCCTGCTCCCCATTATTCAAAAACTCCATGCTCATATACCATAATATACCTTTCTCTTCATATATAAAAATATTCTTATGCATAGATTTTTTTTAATGAGATCATTTTATATAGACTTTAATTTACTATATTCAACAATATCTCACTGAAAATCCTTCAAGTCATTTGGTATAACTCTAATTCTTTATTCATAATAGCTACATAGCATTCCCTTTGTGAATGTACTATAATTTATTCAATAATTCCCATTACTGGGCATTCATTTTGTTACCAAATTTTTAGCACTAGGAACTACAGTGGAATAATATTCTTGTATCGATTTTCTAGAGAGACACTGTTGCAGTGCATAACTCACATGGTTCGATTATTTGGCTGAGTTAGAAAGTTGAACACGGGCACAGCAGTAACTGAAAGCAAAAATGAGTGGAAACTGAAAAAAATGGAGTGGCACAGGCAGTGTGGCTAGAAAGTAAAAGTACTTCACATAAGTTTCAGGGTAACAAAGAGAGGTTTTGTTTTGTTTTTTTGGGACAGAACCTCACTTTGTCACCCTTGGTAGAGTGCCATGGTGTCATAGATCACAGCAACCTCAAACTCCTAGGCTTAAGTGATTCTCTTGTCTCAGCCTCCCAAATAGCTGGGACTATAAGCACCCACCACCACACCTGGCTAGTGTTAAAGACAGGGTCTACTCTTGCTTAGGTCTCAAACTTCTGAGCTCAAGCAATCCACCTGTCTTGGCCTCCCAGAGTGCTAGGATTGCCTGCAAGTCTGCCATTGACCTCTGTGCATCTCAGTGTCTCTTCTCATTCCCCCTGGGATAAGCTATAGTCCTAAAATCTTGAAGGGAAAATGGATAATAACAACTCCTTACTTCTTGCTGTCAAAATGGAGCATTGGCTTACCTATCAGGGATACTCCTCAGGTTCCCTACTCTAAGGTTATTTTTCTTTTGGGTGTGTGTGGGGGGAGTTTGAAAGTTTCCGGCCACTTGGTCAAAAGCTTTCCTTAGTATTTGCTGGAATCTCTGCATTACCACCATCTTAACATGGAACTGCTGGAGCCTGGAAGACAAAAACTTGATAATGATGTTGAACAGGCAGGGTCCAAACATTAAGAAAAGGATGGTCATAATTGTATACACAATGAAAGGATATAGAAAGAACGGTTTTTTTAAATCAGGTATTCTCAAGGCAGGCACATTGAAAAGAACAGGTTTTGAGGTTTGGAAGGATTTTTCATGTTCCCTACCCTATGTTAGCTCCTCTATCTCTTCTCCTTTTAAGATCTTGTACAGAGTCTTAGCCAGATCTGCATATCAGGGAATCCATATTTAACAGTGACCTGTCATTCCAAGGAACTCTCTGAGTTGTTTTTTGTAGAGGGGCTGATGAGTGAACAACTTGTCTTGACTCTCTCATGTCAGAGTCTCTCCTGACCAGGAGAAAGAACAAAGTCTAAGTAACTTCTGGTTTGCACAATTGGGAATTTTCCTTTGACATTTTAAATCCTTCCTCCTTAAGAAAATTTGACATCTGTCTAGTGTCCTCAACAGAAGATTTATATGAAGGGCAACAGATCAGTAAGTCATCTACATACTGAATATGGGCACTTGGAAGAGCCAAGTTCAGCTGAGAAGTTTACTTAGAGCATTCTGTAAAATTTCAGGATGCTTGACAGTTCACATTAATTGGGTAGCAGTTCACATTAATTGAGTGGAATGCTCAGTGTCCTAATTACAAAGCAAAGGAGAAGTTAAATACCTGTGAATGCATTGCACATAGAGTCAGAGGACAGGTAACTGCCAAAGGCTTTCACAACTGAAAAACACTGCTCAAAAGTCTAATGTGACAACTTTACCAGTGATGTCCACTGTAATCCATGGCTCCTTTTGTTTGAAAAGCATGGGACCCATAAATCTGAAATCTCCTTGTCTGCTTTCTTGGGATCTGGTGTCCCAGGGCACTACAGTGGAAACAGATGGGCTAGGGTAATACCCTACCTCCTCTGCCATTCATGTTAAGCTCCTTCTGGTGACACTTTCTTCTCAGATGGCCCAGTTTGCTACAGTTGAAACACGCTTGGTCAGACTTCACCCCACAGTTGTCTCCCTTGCTTGTCTCATACTGAACCACAGGGATTGGCTGCAATAATAGCTCCTAACTATTTAACTTTTTGGTGTTTTTTACTTGCCTCCTCCAAGTTGCAGTTGTTGAACACCAAGGTGACTAAGTTCAGTAGCTCATTTGAGAAACTTTGGGATCCCAGTGCCTTTTGCATAAATTTCATGCACATATTGGGGGTCAATTTGTTAATAAAATGAGTAGGAAGCACAATTCTCCCTTCCACTGCACTGATTCTGGTTCCAAGTTGGTATACTTTTGGATGGCTTTCCGAAAGAAGGCTGGATTTTTATCCTTATTCTGAGTCAGCTCAGCTAACTTGGAAAAGTTTATTGGCTTTATTCCTATTTCCCTCATGTCTTCTATAAAGCAGGTCTGCATATAATCCTTGGTTGCTCTGCCAGCTTGCTGCTTTCCCAGTTCCACCCAGGTCTTAGGTAGGAATTGCATTTGCCACATCAGCCAAATTCTGATTAGTAGCATGTTGTCTCTCTGCCCTGTGTCATACAGTTGTTATTATATACTGCTTTTCATCCACAGTACAAAAATAAAATAGTAAAATCATTACATCCTTCCAAGTCAAATAAAAAATGTTAGTCAAATGCTTAAACTCCTCCATGAACTTCCTAGGATATGCTGAAAATGTTCTTGCTTTCTTTATCTTTTATTTTTATTTTTTATATATACATATGTTTATTAGGTTTCCACTTTTTGCCTTCACAAAATTAAAAAGGCTTAAAAATTAATAACAATAACAATATTTAAGATAAGGAATAGAAACAAAAAACTTCATAAAGAATGAATGAAGATAAATACATTCAGAAAAGAAATCAGATGATTGCTGCATTGAAATATTAAGCAATAATAATAATAATAATGGAAACTTTATAGAAAGTGGTTAAATGTATTACGTAAATAACAGGTCTTTATCTATAAAAGATGTGACCATTTAGGTTTTCTGTTTTGGGAAACTAGGATTTTAAAAGATATGTTTGAAGGCTAGTATAATTCATGTATGATGGTTCAGAGCAGACTTTGGAGTTGATAGCCTGGAATTCTAATTCCAGCTTCAGCAATGCTCTGATTCTCTGAGCTTCAGTTTTTATTCTTGGGATAAAATGGGCATGAATTCTGCTTGCCATGACTGTCATGACATTGCATATAAAAAGTGCTAAGTAAATAGTGGCTATTATTCACCCTGTGTTAAAAAAATAACAATAATAATACAAAGAAAGTAACATTCACATTGTCAAATAAGAGTATGTCTATTGTAGAATGCTTTGACTCTGAGGTTCAGTATGGAGTCATCAGTGAATTTTTTCTTCTTATTCTTTCCCCAAAGTCTCAAAAAGTAGACAACTAATATTTATAAATAAAAATAAAAGATAATTTCAAAAAACAGATCATGCCAAATCTTATAGACAACAGGAAAAGAAGAAATACTTCAAAATCATTCTACTGAGGAGGCCGGAGCAAGATGGCGGACAGGACGGACATGTAGCCCACCACTCCAGAACCATCAGGAGAGAAGAAGGGGTGTTTGGACTTTCCCGGACTGTGGATTATTGCTGTGAGATGCTCAGCTGGAGACTCGCAGCAAGGTGGTGAACTGCTATATCTGGGAGGTAATTTGGAACCACAGACTCTGCCATGGAGATTCTTCCCTGCCTGGCCGAGCAGTCGGCAGGCCCTAACCTTTCAGAGGGCAGCAGCTTACGAACGCTAATAAAATCAAACTAACAGATATTTAATCCTGATCTGAAAGGGTATCCGAAAGGAGAGCAGCTCAAAACCACGGGGAACAGGGCCATCTGCTGGACAGTGGAAGGGAGCGCACCAGGGAAACAGACATTTTGAATTAAGGGCGGGCGCCCTCCCCCAGACCAGCAGGGATTGAGTGGAACCACAACATTCCTGCTGGGGAAGGCTGGAGGGGGTTGGTGGTTCAGGCTGCGCTGTTAACTGGCTGGTCCTGATCGGAAAGGAAAACTTTGAATCATAAAACTCAGAATTAGGTCCCCGAGTCCTCTTGCCGAGCAAGCCGCTCCCGCCACCCCAGCCGCGCCAGTGCGGGACCCAGCTCCTGCCCGGCAGCGAACATAGCAAGTCGCACAACCCAGCTCCCGCCTGGGGAACAGAGCAGCACACCCCCCCACAGCCGATTACAGTCGCCAGCTTCCAGGAGAACCT
>CAUYPK010117349.1:0-11772 GCA_963574355.1 Loris lydekkerianus
CATTTCCACCAGCAGTGCAAAAGTGTTCCCTTTTCTCCACATCCACGCCAACATCTCTGGTCTTGGGATTTTGTGATATAGGCTAGTCTCACTGGAGTTAGATGATATCTCAAAGTAGTTTTGATTTGCATTTCTCTGATGGTTAAAGATGATGATCATTTCTTCATATGTCTGAAGGCCGTGTGCCTGTCTTCTTCAGAGAAGTTTCTCTTTAGATCCCTTGCCCAGACTGCGATGGGATCCTTTGTTCTTTTCTTGCTAATGAGTTTGAATTCTCTGTGGATTCTGGTTATTAAACCTTTGTCCGAGACATAACCTGCAAATATCTTCTCCCATTCTGAGAGCTGTTTGCTCACTTTACGTACTGTGTTCTTGGCTGTGCAGAAGCTTTTTAGTTTGATAAAGTCCCAGTGGTGTATTTTTGAAGCTGCTTCAATTGCTTAGGGGGTCCTCCTCATAAAATACTCACCCAAATCAATTTCTTTGAGGGTTTTCCCTGCACTTTCCTCTAGTATTTTTATAGTTTCATGTCTTAGGTTTAAATCTTTAATCCAGTGAGAGTATATTTTAGTTAATGGTGAAAGGTGTGGGTCCAGTTTTAGTCTTCTGCAAGTTGCCAGCCAGTTCATCCAGCACCATTTGTTAAATAGGGAATCTTTCCCCGCTGAATGTTTTTAATTGGCTTGTCAAAAATTAAATAATGGAAAGTAGCTGGATTTATCTCTTCGTTCTCTATTCTGTTTCAGATATCTACTTCTCTGTTTTTGTGCCAGTACCATGCTGTTTTGATCACTATCAATTTGTAGTATATTATTCATTTCTTAAAGGTAAATGTTGTGATTCTAAGGAAAGAAGTGACCGATTATAGACATCTCAGCATTCTACATTGTGAAATTACTCTCTGTAGTTGGATAGCCAAATTGAATAAAATTAGCTTTTTTTTTTTTTTTTTTTTGCTTTCCCATAATCACAGGGATGGTTCCCTTGTTTATATCGTATGCCTGCTGTGGTCTCTACGGATGAGGTAACCCAGAAGCATTACTTAATGTAGATTATCCAGCCTGCATGCCAGGGCTCTCGGTGTGGGCTCCTCAAAGTGTCAGAAAACTCTTTCAAATGTAACTCTATTCTTCTATAGGGAAATTGTCTAGCTTGAGGGAACATTATCTGATAAATGTAATTATTGGTCATTAAAAGTGATACATTATTAACTTCCTTGAATCTCTGAGGCTCCCTTGGCTGGCTTTCTTTCCTCTACTCAGTAGAGATTGTGGTTGGCTAGGTATTGAGTAATATGGAAACATTTAATAGGTTAATGGAGAAAACATGTAACAGAGTAGAAATTGAATATAATAGCTCTGTTTCTTCCTTACAAAAGAAGAACATACAAACAGATGTTCTCAGATATCAGAAATGCTTTATATGTTTTCTGTTTTACAGAAATAAAAAAATAGCCACTAGAAAATGTATAGGTACAACCCAACAGTATTGATTTTGAAAGTTCATTGTGTATATGTTACAAGACAAAGATGGTCCAGCCACCTGTCACTGCTAGCCAGTCTGCAGAGACAGGGATTGTCTCTGGAGATTTGTGCAGCATACAATACAAAGTGTTTGTTGTTCTTGATAATTAGCAGCAACAATGCAGTCTTTTAAAAATTTTCTTAAATTTCTATGACTTCCTCTTGCTAGCTTTTTAAGTTAATAGGATGCTGGATCTCAATAGTGCAAATAGAATGAACATTAGTAGGTCTTTCTGATATATACAGTGTTTTACAATTAAAAATATTCAACTTTGTATAGTTGAATTGATTAAATTCAGTAATTGATTTCAACTATTTAATTATAAGATCTTCCTTTAGAGCTTTTTAAAGCTTCAGTCTTATTCTTAAAAGTAAAGAAGATGAATTCATCATTTTGTAAAATTTAATTTGAATTTTAGATTGCTGTGTCTCACCCAGATACCTAACCAAAAGTAGCTGTATTTCTATACATACAATTTGAGTTCCTGTTTTTTAAAGTTTTGTTAGTCAGCATGTTTCTAAGAAAACGGAATTTAGTTTTCAATTGAATACTACCTGTCTTGGTCTATTTAGGTGGTTATAAGAAAACCCCTTGGACCAGGTAATTTATACACAGCAGAAAGGTATTGCTCACAGTTCTTGAGAGTGGGAAGCCCGAGCTGAAGGCAGCTGCAGATTTGTCATCTGAGAGGGGCTCACTCTCGGCTTTGTGCTGCCTCCTCACACAGCAGATGGGGTGAACGGGCTCCATTTGGCCTCTTTTGTAAGGACCTTAATCCTAGTCTCTTGAGGGCTTTACCTACATGAGCTAATCACCTCTTAAACATACCACCTCTTAATACTATCACATTGGAGGCTAATTTTCAACACATAAATTTTGGACCCAGAGCACTGCCAAAGTCAAACTTTGGCTATACCATACTTCCTGGATTAAAGGACATAAAACATTATTTTTATGATGACCAAAAATATTCACCACAATACCACAGTAGACTATATTTTTAGGTTGGTATAGCATAGCTGTACATGTTTTGGGGAACAAGTAATATTTTTATACATGTATAAAATGTGTAATGATTAAATCAGGGTAAGTGGGGTATCTATCACTTCAAACATTTATCTTTTCTTTGTGTTGGGATCATTACACTTATTTTCTTCTGGATATTTTCAAATATGTAATAAATTATAGTTAACTATAATGTTTCTATTGTATGCACCCTCAAATATTACAACTTATTCCTTATCTAGCTGCATTTTTGTACCCATTAACTAACTCATCTTCATCCTCTTCAACCCCCTTTCCTTCCTCTGGGTACCACCACGAACTTCACCTTGGTGGGATTCACGGTTTTAGCTCTCAAATGTGCGTGAGAATATGTGCTATGTCTTTCAGTGTGTGGCTTGTTCCAGTTAACATAATGGCTTCCAGTTGCAGCCATGTTGCCGTAAATAACAGAATTTCATGGTTTTCTAAGAATAAATAATATTGCATCATGCATATATGTGTTTTCTTATCCATTCATTCATTGATGAACACTTAGGGAGATTCATACTTTTCTCTTCTGAATAGTGCTATAATAAACATAAGAGTACAGATATCTCTTTGGTACACTGATTTCCTTTCTTTGAGGTATACGTAGTATACCAAACAACACGTGGCTGGATGATATGGTAGTTCAATTTCTAGTTTTGTTGAGAAATTTCCATATTGCTTTCCTTGAGTGCTACTTTACATTCACACCAACAGTGTAAGAGAACTTCCAGCGCTCTGCATCCTTCCCAGGATTTATTTTTTGTCTTTTTAGTAGCAACCATTGTAACTGAGGCGTGATGACGTGGTTTGACTTGCACTTTCCTGATGATTAACGATGTTGAGCTTTTTTGTCATACCTCTTGATCATTTTTATATATTCTTTTGGGAAAGGTCTATTCAGGTATTTTGCCCATTTTTAAATGTCTATATTTTTTATTTTTCTATTTATTTTGTCATATGTTTGTCTGGTTTTGGTATCAGGATAATGCTAGTCTCATAGAATGAGTTTGGAAGTCTTCCCTCCTCTTCAATTTTTTTAAAAGTAGTCTGAGTTGAAATGGTAGTAGTTTTTAAAATATTTAGTAGAATTCAGAAATTAAGCATTAGGTCCGAGGCATTTTTCTGTAGGAGATTTTTATTATGGTTTGATCTCATTACTTGTTTTTGATCTGTTCAGTTTTTCTAGTTGTTCGTGGTTTTGTGTGTCTGGGCATGCTATCATTTCTTCTATGTTTTCCAATTTGTTGGTGTATAGTTCCTGCTAATTTCTAAGGCTTCTTTGTTTTTTCTATGGTAGAAAAACAGTTGTAATGCTTTTTTTTTCAGCTCTGATTCAGGATTGTCAATTTTACTTACCTTTTCAAAAATGTATTTGTCAAATGATACACTTAAGATTTGTGCATCTCATCAAATATGAAATGTACTTAAGAAAAAGACCCATAAGCAGAATTGAATTCCAGTTAGTGGTGCACTTGATGATGTGTTCCGGATGAAGTATACCAAAGTTCACAACTTATTTTGAAATGTCTCAAAACACAAAATGGATCAATGCATGGATAGAGGGATAGATAAATTGATAGATATGTAAAAAAAAATAGGAAAATGTTAAATGTAGAACCTACGTGATGGATACATGGTGTTCGCTGTAATTCTTTACCCTTTTCTCTAGGTTTGACATTTTTTCTAATAAAATACTGAGAAAAACCTAAAAAAAAAAAAAAAAAAAAAACCTTTTCAAAAACCAATATTTCATTTGTTGATCTTTTGTACATTTTTGGTCACAGTTTCATTATTTTTGTCCTGATTCTTACTACCCCTTTTCTTCTGCCAATTCATTATCTGGTTAGCTCTTGCCTTTTTGCTTCTTTGAGGTGCTTTGTTAGCTTGTTTATTTGGAATCTGGGCATTTTATGCTTAATCTCTCTCAGTACTGCTTTTGCTGTGTCTCACAGCTTTCGGGTTTTACATCTTCATTTGTTTGCATCTTCTTTTGTTTCAAGAATCTTTACAATTTCCTTCGTAATTTCTTCACTTTAAAATTTTTCATACTCCAAAAAGATGCTATTTCTTCCCTTTGGGATGCTTTATACTACATGAACAGCTATGTGACTCTTGATTTTCACCCACAAATTATACCAACGTTGTTCTATAACCTTTAGGACTTAAGGGGGATCAGAATAAACTTGAGAATTTTTAATTCTGCCTTTATATCTAGCTGTATGTCTATCTAGATTATAAGGGCATGAACATTTGCCACTGGAGATAGCAATAGGGACATATGTCACTTACTAATCTCTGCATAATGCTAGAATCAACTTACTTTATTTTGTAAGTTACTATTTCCAAACACAGTTCTTATTTTTATTGTATATCAGATTTTTTCATAATTTTAAAAGTGTTTCTTTTTGCCAAATGTTTATAATAATTAGGAAAGGAAACCTATCATGCCATGATAAACAATAGTATGGTACTAAGTAGAATTTGTCTTTATAAATATATTTTGAGAATTGTATGAAGAATGCAATACGGTAGAAACTTGACATAATTTCCATGAGGTCTAATTGTTAAAATTAAATTAAAGGTAATGTAATTGTTAAAATTAAATTAAAATTATTAAGAAGATTTGGAAATTTTTATTTAATTAGTCTTAAATCTGATACTTCTATGTTGGGCTTAACAATGATCCTAGATAAGTAAAGTGGTATTTGCATGATGCATTTTTTTTTTTTTTTTTTTTTTTTTTTTTGCACACTGAGGATTCTTTTGAGACTGGATTGTTCACCAGAGTTTAGGAATAAGGGATAAGGTCTATTTTGGAGAAAGAAAATGAGGGCTGTGGAATATGCACTTTGTTAAGCAGTAATGAGGGAGGTAGGAAGACCAGTTCTTGGAGAATTTAGAATATTTTTCTACTTTAAGTATGTGATCATATTTTGTGGTATAGTATTTTCTAATTCCTTCTAAACACTGATCCTTATAACTAGTTATGTCTTTGTGTCTCTAAATGAACTTGCCAGTCTTAAATAGCCTAATTTAGTGTAGGCATAGTGATAACTTTTTAGGGAACACAACAATATTGGTTTGGAGTTAGTTTGATAAAATACAAAATTACTGATCATCCGTTGCCTTCCCTCTGAACTTTGCTGCTTACTGATTTTTCGTGTGTGTGTTTGTGACATCTCTATCTCCTGAAGGCAAAATTGATTTATACTTCTATTAAAGAGCACAAATATACAAGGACTATTTTATAAAAAGTAGGTAAGCCATTGTTGACTACGATTTTAAAAAAGCTCCTAAATGTGTAGTATAGAACATTGCTTGACTATGGGCACATAGACTCAACATTTTGATATATTCTAAAGATCCCTTTTATAAAGCAATATTTCTTTTATGTGTATTTTTTTTTTTTAGAAAGAATTTTTGTGCAGATGTCACCCTCAGTAGAGTGCTGTGATGTCACAACTCACAGCAATCTAAAACTATTGCATTTAAGTGATTCTCTTGCCTCAGCCTCCCAAGTAGCTGGGACTACTGGTACTTGGCACAATGCCCAGCTATTTTTTTGCTATAGTTGTCGTTGTTTAGCAGGCCAGGGGTGGGTTTGAACCCTCCTGCCCCGGTGTATGTGACCAGCACCCTAACCACTGAGATACAGGTGCCAAGCCTCTTATATGTGTATAAAGCAAAAACAATAACAAAACAGTTCTTAGTCTGAATACATGGTCAAAATTTATTGAATTGAAATGATCTCTTTTACCTGCACCTTCCTACTTAAAAAATCCTAGATTATTGTCACATTCACTTTCACGTGTATTAAGTAAAACTGATTTTGGATGGAGAGAACAAAATATAATTGATTATATTTGACTAAGTGGTTTGAATTTTTTTTTTTTTTATCAAATACTACCAAAGGTTTTACCTCATCATATTTCTAGCTTAAAGTGATGGCTATTTTACTAATTTCTCATGACATAGTGAATTTTTCCCTCTTCATTTTGATGGTCCCTTAACTTCTATTTTCATCACCTGGGTAATGCAACTGACAAATATGTATATGAACACTGACACATCTCATCGATATATATTGTCATCAAGGAGAGTAATTTGCCAAAAGATCATAGCCTGCCCAGCAATTTATCTCACATCTGCACAGACAGACACAACGGTCCAGCTCATCCATCAAAGTTCATGATGTAAACTCAGTGGAATTTGAAGCCTACAATAAAAAAATGAGATTGGTGTAATGAAGATTATATGCAAGGTGACATAGAGCAAACACTTACAAGGCCATATTTTAAAATAATTATTTGTCAACATCTAACCATTCGAGGTAGGCTGAAAGTAGATATCCTTTTAAGTATATTTTTAACATTATAGCTTCAAATTAACATTTTATATATTTAAATACAATAATTTCTAAACCTAAAATGTTAATTAAATTAGAGATAATCACTTAGAAATTTTTGGCTTTGTGTTTTTTAAGTCCTAAATGCGTAGAAAAATTTGATTACAGAGATCTCTATATTGTTTCTATATTCTATCTGAATTTCCATGACCTTAAAAAATTTAAATGCTAGAAAAAAATTTTGATATTATCCAGTCCTTACACAATAAACATTAGTACTTTCTAGTTCATTGTGATGGCATCTTAACATTTAAAAAATATTTTAGTTTATTATCCTAATTTCACAATGAGCACCAGAAGAAGACAGATGATTGCATGTGTTTTGTACATGAGATAACTAAACTTCTTTGAAGTCATAAAACTGGCCTCTGAAAATTCCAAAAATTGAATATAGGTATTTTGAATCCAGACTTCCTTTCACAATTTAGGAATGCTCTCTGTGATGCTTACATGCCTCAGAACTTATTGCTGTATGGCTCTAAATGGAGGGTAAGACAATAAAAGCTGAAATGGAAGTTAAAGACCATCTGGTATGACCTAGTGACATTATAAATAAGAACATGAAATTCAGGGGGCAGAGCAAGATGGCAGACAAGAAGGATCGTTCAGCTGAGCTCTGTTAGAACAACTGGGGAAAAAGAGACAACCCAGCCATACCTGGCATGGGAACCTTACCAATATTCATAGCTCAGGAAGTGCATCAAAGAAGTGGTGAGCTTATGATCTGGAGCAATGAAATATGATGAACTAGGCAAGTGATTGTAACTGGCTGGGATCATCTTCCCCCCACCCATGGAGGTACAGGAAGGTAGGAAGACTTTTTGGAGTTTTCAGTTGTTAGGGGACATTGCAACATTGAGTGGAAAGCTTGTAAGAGTTGGTGAACTCAAATAGTATACAGCAATCAAATTTGAATGCCAGTTGGAGTGGATTTGCCAAAGGTTTGGGGGCTGGAAAGTCAGCCATACTGAGAAGGTTTCAGCAGCCAGGGGGCTGCCATTGTGGGAAGATCATGAGAAGGTCTTAGCAGGGGCCTAAAGGACAGCCATCTAACTGCCTGCATGGACCAGAATTCCATTCTTGGGACAGGCTGGGAGGCTCTCACACCCCATGGGAACTGGAGTCAGGGGGCACTGTGAGACCTGTCCCTGATAGATTCTTGTGAGCTTTAAGATCCCAACCCACCAGGGTATGAGAATTTGGCCACTTCAAAAATTAAGCTATGAGACAAGGTAATTTTAAACAAGGGAGACAGTAAGAAGGAAAAAGGAGGACAAGAAGAAAGAGTACATAAGGAGGAATAGACAGAAAAATTTGAGAAACATGGAAAACCAAAGCAGAGGAATTCCTCCAAGGGACTGTGAGACACCTAATGCAGAAGACTCTACCTAGAAAGAATTAATGGACTTGACAGAAAGGATATTTAAAATATGGGTAAAAAAGATAATAAAAAGAATGGATGAGAAAATGGAACGACAAAACCAAAAGTCAGACAAAAGATATGTACCCTATAGAAAGAATATGTCAGAGCTTAAGGAAATGAAAGAGACAATCAGGGAATGTAAAGATGCAGTAGAAAGTGTAAAAAGTAGGTTAGACCAGGAGAAGAAAGAACCTCAGAGCTAGAGGATATAGTTTTCAAGTTAACCCAGGTAAAAAGGAAGAAAAGAAGAGAGAGGAAGCAGAACAGGCACTTAGAGTACTATGAGACTCCATGAAACATTCAAACATATGAATAATAGGGATTCCTGAAAGGGAAGAAGATTCTCCCAAAGGAATGGAAGCCCTACTGGAAACCATCATAAGTGAAAACTTGCCAAGTTTTACTAAGGACCTCGATACACTATTTTCAGATGAAGATCAAACTCTGGGTCATCTCCATTCAGAGACTCTCCAAGATACATTGTAATGAACCTGTCCAAAGTCAAGATGAAAGAAAAAATTCAGCAAACAGCCAGGAGTAAGTAAGTGCCAATTGACTTACAAAGAGAGACCCATTAGAATGACAGAAGACTTTTTCAACTGAAACCTTCCAAGTCCAAAATGCATGATCATTCACCTTAACATCCATAAACTAAATAATTTTCATACCACAATGCTGTATCCTGCTAAACTAAGCTTCAAAATGGATGGTGAAATCCAATCTTTTGTGGTTATGTAAGCACTGAGGAAATTCGCTACAACAAAATCAGCTCTTCAGGAAATTCTTAGACCTATTCTCAACACTGACCACCACAATGGACCATCAGCAAAGTAAACACCCAGAAGCTAAAGGACAAAACTTACTTTTCATGATGGCTCAAAGGATAAAAATGACACAGCAAACTTTCACAAAATAAGATGAATAGAACTCCACTACACTTATCAATTCTCTCAATAAAAGTCAATGGACTGAATTCACCACTAAAGAGGCACAGGCTGGCTGACTAGATAAAAAAGCACAAGCCATCCATATGCTGTGTCCAGGAGGCACACCTAGGTTTCAAGGACAAATCAAGACTTAGGTTTAATGGATGGAAAATACTATTTCAAGCAAATGGAAATCAGAAGAAAGGAGGGGCTGCAATCTTATTTTCAGATACAAGTGGATTTAAAGCAACTAAAGTTAAGAAAGACAAAGATGGACACTTTATACTGATCAAAGGAACAATACAATAAGAAGACATTTCGATTTTAAATATTTATGCACCCAACTTATATTCCCCCAGATTTATGAAATAGACCTTGATGGGTCTGAGCAATGTAATATCCCATAATACCATAATAGTCAGGGACTTTAACACAACTCTGACAGAACTGGACAGATCTTCTAAACAGAAACTAAGCAAAGATACAAAGGACACAAATGTGACCCTAGAACAAATGGGATTAATAAATATGTACAGAACACACCACCATCCCAAAGCTAAAGAATGTACATTTTTCTCATCAGCCCATGGTACAGAACAAAACTGACCACATCCTAGAATACAAATCAAATCTCAGAAAAAGTAAAAGAACAGAAATTGTACCTTGTATCTTCTCAAACCACAAGGCAATAAAGGCAGAACTCAACTCCAACAAAAATGTTTATCCTAACACAAAGACTTGGAAATTAAACAACCTTAAGATGAATTATACTTGGATTTAGGAAGAGATAAAAGAAGAAATCATTAAATTCCTCAAACATAACAATAGTGAAGGCACAAGTTACCAAAACCTGTGAAATATAGCAAAAGCAGCCTTAAGATGGAAATTTATTGCATTAGATGCCACATTCAAAAACCAGAAAGAGAGCAAGCACATCAACAAACTCATGAACCATCTTACAAAATTGGAAAAAGAAGAACAATATAATCCCAAACAGAGCAGAAAAAAAGAAATGACCAAAATTAAATTTTACAATATTTACATTGAAAACAAAAGAGTAGTTCAGAAAATTAATGAAACAATAATTTTGTTTAGAAAAATAAATAAAATTGATAAACTTTTGGCCAGATTAAATAGAAATAGAAAAGTAAAATTTCTAATAACCTGAATCAGAAACTTAAGGGGAAATAACAACAGAAGCCATAGAAATACACGAGATCATCTCTGAGTTCTACAAGAAAGTCTATGCCCAGACATTTGACAAATTGGAAGAAATGAATCAATACTTGGAATATACCTTCTCTCTAGACTCACCAATGAAGAAATAGGTCTCTTGAACAGACCAATTTGAAGAACTAGAAGAAACAATAAAAATCTCCCAACAAAAATTGCCCTGATCCAGATGATTTCACACCAGAATTCTATCAAACCTTCAAAAAAGAGCTTATAGCTCTACTGCAGAAATTATTAAAAAAAAAAAAAAAATTGGGAAGGAAGGAATCTTCCCCAATTCATTCTATGAAGCAAACATTACCCTGATACCAAAACCAGGAAAAGACCTAACCAAAAAGGAGAACTTCAGACCAATTTTGCTAAAAAATACAGATGCAACATTTCTCAATAAAATTATAGCCAATACATTATAGCTTCACATTAAAAAAAAAAAAAAATCATTTATCACAATTAAGTAGATTTTCATCCTGGGGATGCAAGGCTGTTTTAACATATGCAAGTCTATAAATGTAGTTCATCATATCAACAGAGGCAAAAACAAAGACCATATGATCTTCTCCATAGAAAAGCATTTGATAAACTCAGCATCCTTTTATAATTAGAACACCTGAGAATATAGGCTTAGGTGGCACATTTCTTAATCTGATTGAAACCATCTATGACAAAGTAAAACTGAAAAGCTTTTCCACTCAGAACTGCAACAAGACAAGGTTGTCCTCTGTCACCTTTACTATTCAACATAGTACTGGAAATTCTAGCGAATACCATCAGGCAAGAGAAGGAAATAAAGGGCATCCAAATGGGGGCAGAGGAGGTAAAACTCTTGCTCTTTGCTGACGATATGATCTTATACTTAGAGAACCCCAAAGACTCAACCACAGACTTCTGGAAGTGATCAAAAAATACAAAAATGTCTCAGGATATTAAAATTAATGTCCACAGATCAGTAGTCTTTGTAATAGCCAAGATGAAAAGGTAATAAAGGACACATTTCCCTTCACAGTAGCTTAAAAAAAAAAGATGAAATATCTAGGAATATACATAACAGAATAGGTGATGAAATTCTACAAAGAAAATTATAAAACCCTAAGTCAGGGGTGGCGAACACGCGGCTCTCGAGCCGCATGCGGCTCCCGGCCAAAATGAATGCGGCTCTTTGCCTCTTATCATTATTTTGTATACTGTGGCTCTTTGCCAAGTTTGGATTTTGTTATGCTGCTTCTGAGGAG
>CAUYPK010117351.1:0-23822 GCA_963574355.1 Loris lydekkerianus
AAATTTATTGTGTGTTTTTACAGATTGTTCAATTTCCATGACAGGAAAACATCAAGGGTTTATTGCACACAAAAAAAAAAAAAAAAAAAAAAAAAAAGGTTAAAAGATCCAGACATTTTCATTTCTGTTCATTATATCTTGCATCAGCAAAATCTAGCTATTATTTTAAGTGACAGTTTTTAAGAAGTTGTAAGAACTGTGAATGATATTCCTGCAAATGCCACGTGGCATTGTCAGTTTTGTAATGTGCTGTACAATTGCTGAACAATGAGGTATTCAGTGTAGATTTACCCTGTCATTCAACAGTTATCACAGGGATGGCCATTAGCCAAAGTTTTATCTCAATGAGAACATATAGTGAAACTTTATGAAGAGCAGAATCAGTGATGTGAATTATTGTAAGAATATTTCTATAGGAATGCAGCACTTCTGTGTAGTATCCCATCAAATAAAAACAACTTGAATATTTCTTTTCAAGGTATCAATAAAACTAAGTGTATAAATGTCATGTGGGAAAATAGGCAAGCATTTGGGGGGGGGGGGGAGCTGTCTTTTTTCAAAAAATTTCTTCTTCAAAAGGAAATCTCAGATCAACATTTTCCCCAGTTAGTAAAGGTCATTGATGAGCAACATGGTATATATGAATCATTTGAAGAATACACAGCTGTTATAGACCTATTAATCAGAAAATTTAATGACAGGTTCTCTGATTTTGAGAATTATGACATCACCCTCACGTTAATATTTCAGCCTCACCTAGTTGATATCACTAGGGCACCTAAAGATGGGATTGATTGAGTTCCCAGTAAATGACATTTTAAAGCTACTATTTGATGCTAAGAGAGATTCAATTGAAAATGAAGTAGCAGAATGTCTATGTCTTTGGCAACATACCTGAAAAATGCTTTCTGGCTTTTCAACCACTTTTTTTGTTTGTCTGTTTGTTTGTTTTTTGCAGTCTTTGGCCAGGGCTGGGTTTGAACCCACCACCTCCAGTATATGGGGCTAGCGCCCTACTTCTTGAGCTATAGGCACTGCCCTTCAACCACTTATTACTATGAATCTCCATTCTCCTACCTAACAAAATCAAGACTGATGATTTTGGCTAAATGACTGATACCCACCTAGAGGATCAACTGAAACTACAGACCTCCATGCTGCAACAAAATATTCGAACACTCTCCATCAAAAAGGAGACACAACAAAGTCATTAAAACATTAGTTAACTTTAAAATTAACAAATACACAGTTTTCATTTTTGGAAAAGAATAAGTACATAGAGGTTACATTTTTACAAAATAATATAAATTTTTAAGTATATATATGATTGGAGTTTCTTGAACGTGGCCTAAAAAAAGTTCCATGGTCAAAGACATTGGTGAAAAACTTGTTCACTCAAAAAATAAATATGTTTCTTTACTATAGGCCTTCTCAGTGCCTGTAATAGGTTAACATATATTGTGAGGGAACAGTTCTGCAAGAGAAAATGTCTGGGGTAGCATCTTCAAACTCATTTGCCTATGGACTGTTATTACTCCCCAAACTTTAGACTTTCATTCAGTAAATATTTGATAAACATCTGTCGCATAAGGACACAGAGGATAGGGTATTGGTATTTAATTAAATATTCATTCATATTATATGTGGTTTTTCCATGAAAGACTTTACAGTCTAATTTTTGCTTATTTCAGTTCTTAGTCTGGAATTCTCTTTAGAGAGATCTGTTCTTTGCCACTTTGCAGATTTCTGTCACCACAAAGCTATCTGTTAACACAAACATACAAATCATCTAAAAAGAAAGCTGCCTTGTAAAAGAAATGTGTTTTTACAAAATGTAATAAAAATGAGCATTCACCATCAAGCATGACCAAAAATTCTCTAGTTACCTTTTCTTTCTATCCTTGATCAGTTTTGGAGGAGTATGAAAAACCCTTGATGGAGTTGTGAAGTCATCCACCTCTCTTCCCTTTTCTCTCTTGGGTCTGACTCCTTTTCCTGTATCAGACTTTGAATCCCCACGTTTTGGTCTCTATACTCACTCAGAAGAGATCGGACATCAACCATTTGGATTTTTTTGGAATTTCTGTGAGACAATTCAACAAAAGCTTTTGGTATACATGGGTCACTATGAGAGTATTGAGACACAATGGGTTACAATCCATTATTTCACTTCCAAGAAACATGGGTCACTATGAGAGTATTGAGACACAATGGGTTACAATCCATTATTTCACTTCCAAGAAACACAGTTGACATCACCCTTTCTGATTCACCCATGCAAGTTTCAACTTACTCAGGCTATCAGCATTGCTGGGAGGGTTTCATTGGCCTCATTTTTTCCATCCATATGGATTTTACATTTCTTGATTTTTGTGTATCTTAAAACTTTCATAATAATCCACATACATTGTATATTGGACAGTTTTGGGTACTTTTCTTATGCATACATACATTTTATATATGTGTGTATATTGAAGGAGCACAGTCCACTGTACCCTTGTAGGTGAATCAGTCTCATTTGTGCTCCTTGAAGTTATGAGACCCTGAGAAGGGATATTTCCAGTACTTGGGCTAGATGTGAGTTTGGGGATATTCTCCCCCAGCTCAAATAAGTGGCTTTGCTGAAAAATGCAGGCAGTCACGCTTTTAAGGAAAGAATATCCTGGAGAGCTCTCACCAGGTCATAGCTGGAGACAGAGCATCTGCCTCGAGCAATGGACCGTTGCACTTAATCCCCTATCGCTATTTACAAAAACTTTCAGTTAATCATATATAGAAGTAGGCATACAGAACAGACAACCCTGCCCTTTGTGGTTCATCTCCATTGTTTATCTCTAAACAAGATACTCTTGGTTTAGAAAGGTGTGTACGTACTTTACTGGATTAACTCTGATGAGGCATCTTTACCTTTTGTCTTCCTTGTTCTTGAGTTAGTTCTATCTGATGATTTTTGGGTATATAAGAATGTGAATAAGAACAGCCATTTGCTGTTGTGCCTGAGAGAGCACCAGCCATCCCTTAATAAATCATTCATTTTGTCTGCAGTATCTACCTCTGTGTCTCTGAGTAGGCCAGTGGACAGCAAAAGTATATTACATATATATTTTTTCAGATGTTGGACAAAAAGTAGTGTAGCACTGTGGTTCCTACAATATGGCATTGAGTGATCACCAATCCCAGTCATCCTAGCTTCCCTTGGTCTTCGGGCTTCCCAGAACATGGTACTCCAGTGCCCCAACTGGAAAAGTCCTGACCAAACCAGCCCTATATTTTTACTCATTGATTGCTTGTAGGAAGTTTCCAAGATATAGTACAGGAAGTGGGGGGGGGGCAAAATAACCCATCAGTCTTGATGAGAGGCAGAATCTTAAAGAGGTAAGGAGTCTAGTATTTGAGGAATGCATACCAAAAAGAAAAAAGTTGCACAAAGAGATAACAAAGTGCCCCAGATATGCAGAAGGATTCCTTCAAATTTTTGGCTAAGTACTGATGTGCACATTAATGAGAGGTGTCTTAGTCTGTTTTATGTTGCTATATCAGAATGCTTGAGATTGGGAAATTTCTAAAGAAAATAGGTTTATTTGATCATGATTGTGGAGGCTGGGAAGGCCAAGAAGCATGGGATGGGCATCTGCTCAGCTTCTGGTGAAAGCTGTATCACAACACAGCAGAGAAGCAAAAGGAGAAGCAGACAGGTGCAAAGAGACCAGAAACTAGAGGAAACCTCACTTTATATCAACCCACTCTCCTGGAAACTAATCTATCCCCATGAGAACTAATCCAGTCTCACAAGAGCAAGAACTCACTCACTATCATGAAAACAGCACCAAGTTATGCTCAGAGGAGAGGCCCCCAGGACGCAAACATCTCATTACATCCATCTCTTTCAGGGGTGTCCAACCTTTTTTCTTTTCTGTTGTACTTTGGAAGAATAAGAGTTGTTTGCAGCCACACAGTAAATACACAACTAACGAAACCTGATTACCAAGAAAAAAAGGTCTAATGCCACCAAAAAGCAAGAAAGTCCTCCCAAAATCAGCCTGTGGACTGTGGGCTGCAGGTTGGACACCTCTGTAACTTAAATGTTCTACCTCCCAACATTGTCACCCAGGGAATTTAGGTTCCAGCTGAGTTTTGGAAGAGACGTTCAAAGCATAGCAAAAGGCATCTACCTAAGGCTTGGGGAAAAATTATCAAAAAGAGCAGGTGGAAAACACTTAGAGCTTACATGGAGTAGAGAAAAGTTCATCATTCCAAAATAAAGAAGGGAAATATCTTTTTTTTTTTTTTTTTCCCCCAGCGGTTTTTGGCCGGGGCTGGGCTTGAATCCGCCACCTCCAGCATATGGGGCCAGTGCCCTACTCCTTTGAGCCACAGGCACTGCCCAAGAAAGGAAATATCTTATAATTCAGTAGACATTAGGTAGAATATCCAGATAAATTAGCCTTAAACAAAGATTGCCCTGGATCCATACTAACATTACCTTACAGAATAGGATCCAACTGCTTCCAACTAAACTTAATTGTGTTTGAGGAAAAAAAAAAAAAAAATCCCTAACATTACTTAAAGAAATATAGTAAAATTCATATATCCAGGAAAAATCATAAAATAGAAAAGAATCAGAAATGACAAAGATTCTAAAACCAGCAGGCAAGTATATAAAACTATTTATTACAAATATTCCCCATAGTTCAATAAGGTAGAAAAAAGATGATCATAATAAAGAGAAAAATTAAAAATATATAACATACTAAAATGGATCTTCTAAAGAATAAAAATATATCTGATGTAAAAATACACTGCAGGAATTTATAGAAAATTAGACATTGTAAAAGAAAATATCAGTGAACTTAAACATAGAGTAAAAGGAAAGATCCAAATAAACCAGACAGGGGAAAAAAGGACTAAAAAAAGAACATAAAATCAATGAGATATGAAACAATATCACTTATATACATATAACTGGAATTTCAGGAGAAGTGTGGAACAGACTATTTGTAATAACAATGGCCAAAATTCCAAAATTTGATGAAAACTGTAAACCAAAAAATTCAAGAAGTTCAACAAATATCAAACAGAATGAATCTTAAAGAAAAAAAGAAAGCAAAAAATAAAATAAAATCACAGTGAACTTGAGGGGGCAGGTATTGATAAAGACAAAATCATAAAAATACCAGAGAAGAAAGATAAAGTATAGACAGAAACAAAGGTAAGGATGAAGGCATCTTGTCAGAAACTATTCAAGTGAAATAATAGCAGAGAGACATCTTTAAAATATGAAAACTGAAGAAAAATTGTCATCCAAGAAGTCTTCATAAAATGAAAATATCTTTCAAAAATTAAGTCAACTATAGATTTTCAGATAAGAAAAGTGAAATAATCCATTATCAGCAAACGTGTACCTCCAGAAGTAATAAAGGAAATTCTATAAGCAGATGAAAAATGATTATAGATAGAAATTTAGGTTTACACAAAGCAATGGACAGCACCAAAAATGGATAATGTGAATAAATGTAGAACAGATTTTTTTCCCAACTTCTTTTTTTTTTTTTTTTTTTTTTTTTTGACAGTGTAACTCTTTAAAAACAAAAAGGGGTGAATTCTGGACTTTATGAGATATATAAAAGTAAAACACAGCACAAAAGAAAAAGATGAAAGGGAAAATAGATGTATATCGATGTAAGTTTCATGTATCATGTGAATTTATATAACATAATATTACTTGACAGTAAATTGTGATAACTTAAAAGTGTAAACATGCTGTATACCCCATAGGAACCGCTAAAAGAGTTACATCTAATAATAAAAATAAAATCAAATAATAAAAGAAAAATTAAAAAAAAAAAAACATGGAGAGGCAAATACAGGAACAAAGAGAAGATAGGTAAATAGAAAATAAATGGCAATATGGACTAACAATATTGATAACTACATTAAATGGTAAAGTTCTGAACGCCTGAATTAAGTGGAAAATATTGCTAGATTAAATAAAAAGGCAATACTCAACTAGATAGTACCTGAAAGACAGCACTTAACAAATAGTTTTGGAAAATTAATAATAAAAAGGATGGCAAAAGATATACCATGGAAAAACCAACTACAAGAAAGCTAGAGTGGCTGTATGACATTTTGTAGTTCCAATACTTGTGGTTGGAAATTTCGACACTCCGTCTCAGTAATTGATAGCAAAAGCAGACAGGAAGTGAGGTCACAGAAGACGGGAATAACATTATCAGCCAACTTGACCTAATTAACATTTATAGAACACTTCATTGACAACAGAATACACATCCCTTTCAAGGACACTCAGTAAGGTAGGCCATATTCTAGAGGCTAAAACAAGTCTCAATACATTTACGAGGAGTAATGTTATACAAAGTATGTTCTCTGACCATGAGCGAATCAAACTGTAAGTCAATAACAGAAATAAACCTGCAAAAAACTCCAAATATTTGGAAATCAACCCATAGGTCAGAGAGGAAATTACAGGGATATTAGAAAATGTTTTGACCTGAACAAAAATAAAAACACAATATATCAAAGTTTATGGAATACAGCTAAAGTGGTGTTTAGAGAATTTAATATAACATCAAATGTTTGTACTAGAAAAAAGGATCTCAAACCAATGATCTCAGCTTCTATCTCAGGAAACTAGAAAAAGAAGTGGATATTAAACAAAAGGAAAAAAATGTATAAAAAATAAAAGCTACCTTTATTGAACACTTACCACACATCATCTCAAGTGCTTTATGCCATTTTTTTTCTAATCTGGTTACAACCTTATGAGTTAAGTCATGAATATTATCCTATATTTCAGATAAGGAGATTGAATCTTGCTAAAATTCAGTAACTTCTCCAAGTTCATGTAGTCAACCAAGAGCCAAGGTTATGATCTGAACTCAGATGTCTATGCTATAGTAAACCTAATAACCTGCAGATTGATATTTATACTCTTAAGCATATTTAATAACTTCAAGTTTGATGTTTATCATATATATCATATTTTAGAGATACATATGGACATATAAAATGCAGACAAGTGCACATATAATGTATATATACATGAGTATGTATACACACATACGTACACTAAATCCTTGTAAACCTAGAACCAAAAGGCCATTCTCCTAATATTCTGAAGAACTAGTTTAGAGACCAGACATTGCTATCATCATCTCTGAAAATTGTTCCATCAATGAAATGATCTACCATGAAGGACATTTATGGACAGTCTGTGGCTAGAGCCCATGAATAATTTTCACTTGTTCCTGCCAGTCTTTCAAGCCATGTGTCCTTGAGTCACAAAGACAAGGGTGAGCAGCTGAGAGTGTCACAGTGGACTCCATGGCCACCATAACTCAGGCAAGTGTTACTACTTCCTCATGAGGATAAACCCAGCCTTTCTAAAACATTAGGGAATCAAACTGCGTTCTTTACGTGACTGGTCAAAAGCATGTCTCTCCGAGAACCAAGTTTTAAAATAAACAACACTGGACACCTGATTCCTATTTTCAGGACTGCTATACTATTGTTTTTCTTGGGCAAATCACTTGATTTTCTTGATCCTCAGTTTTCTTAGTCATAGAATGGAAGCAAGGAAGATCTCCTTGTCTACTATTTTGCACACCTTCTCTCCTGCACAGTTAGGGGACAAGTTTAATGGTCTTATCGCTCTGACTCCGGTGTGATCAGTTATCCATGAAGATAAAAGTCAGATCATATTATTGACCTTCTCCAAAGCCTCCAATGGCTTCCTATTTTACTAAAACAAAAACTTAAGTCTTTTTAATGGCCACAACATAATGTCTCCCCAGCTCCTATTAATTCTCCAGCTTCATCAACTACTCTCTCCCTCTGTATTATTCTGCTAAGACCACCAGGACAAAATGCTACAGACCAGAGGCTTAAACAACATAAATTTGTGTTCTCACAGTTCTGGAGGCTGGAAGGCCAAGATCAAGGTGTCAGCATATTTCATTTCTTTTGAGGGCTCATTCCTTGACTTGTAGACAGCCACCTTCTTACTGTGTCCTCGCGTAGTCTTTTCTTTGTGTGTGAACATGCCTAGCATCTTTGTGTGGGTCCAAATTTCTTCCTCATATAAAGACATCAGGCAGATCAGATAATACCAGATCTAAATGGCTTATTTAAGTTTCATCACCTCCTAAAAAGTCCTGTCTCCAAGTACAGTCACATTCTGATACCCTAAAGCAGTGATTTTCAACTGGTGTGCCAGAAGAGGATCTTAGGTATGTTTAAAAATTTTGAATGATCATTAATTAAATTATTTTTGAAAGAAATTCAAAGCACAGTAAGCATATTCTTTTTTTTAATAGAATATAATTTAAGTGTGCCACAGAAGTTTAACTAGGCTCAAGTGTGCGATGAGACAAAAATGATTGAAAAACACCCTACTGGAGGTTAGGTTTTTAATGCATACATTTGGAGAGAGACATAATTCATCCCATAATAGCCTCACTAATTGTGGTCCAAACAAACTGACTGGTGTGTTCTTCAAACTGGATACCCCTCTCCCTGGAGCGCTGCCAAATACAATAATGTCTGCTTCGATCATGTAGCTTTAAGGACATTCCTATAACCTAACAGGTATGTCAACTCATGGCCAAAACATTAAGATTTATCCCAAACTTCCTTTGTCTTCCTTCCTTCTCACTCTTTTTAAATTCTTCCTCTTTTGCCTTATTACATTTCCACTGTAACAGATAACGGCATCACAGTGTGGCTTCCCTTATTTCACTCAACTCAGTTTCTGACTTTTTCATTCATTTCTAGCATGGCCTCTAAATTGGATTGTCCTAATTTACCCATTCAAAAGAAATATTGAATGCCAGTTTATGAGCCAATCACTTAGACTCTACGGATATCCAGGAGAACATTAGGATGAAGATGAACAAGCACGGTAGTGATAAACAGAGCACCGTGGCTCAAAGGAGTAGGGTGCCAGCCTCATATGCCGAGGTGGCGGGTTCTAACCCAGACCCAGCCAAAAAAAACAAAACCAAAAAAAAAAAGAAAAAAAGGACGTTTAAATGAATAGGCATCAGGAAGGCTTCTGCAAGAAGCTGGCGATAGAACTGATGTTTGAAGAATAAACAACTTTATCAAATGCACAGGGAGGGGAAGAATTTTCTAGACTATGTTAGCATCTTGTGTGAAAGTGTGAAAACACTGAAACAGTCTGATGTGGACGGAGCAAAGGACATAGTGGAGAACTGTGAGATAACAGGCCTTGATCAATACAGGGCTGAAGGATAAAAATCACATGTGCTAAGATACTGTATCTTGAAAGCTCCAGAAAGCATTAAAAATTTCTTAACAACGGTTTAATTTGTTCACGTCTCTAATTTAGGAAGTTTAGTCTGCCATCATTAAAGAAGGTGATTTATAAGAGCTGGTTCTGGACAAAGGAGACCAGTTAGAAAGCTATCGTAGTAATTCTGCTGTGAAGAAATAAGGACCAGAATTAAGGCAGAGGCAACATAAATACTAATGGAACCCATGTACGGCTATCGGGTACATTATGGAAATTGAATCTACAGCAATAGTGTTGGGTTTACAGGTGGAGGCTGAGGAAGAAGAAACGTTAATCAATCAGTCAATAGAACCCAGAATTTGGAGTTTGGCAGTAAAAAGAGACGATGATGTTATTCATTATGAGAAGGAGGAGAAACAAATTGAGTGTCTGTGAGAAATCCTGAAGAGAAGTCCAGTAAGTAGGGCTATGTATAAATTTTGTTACCAACAAGTACATTTTGTTACTCATATAGTTGGGAATAAGAAAAATCTTAATTGAGTTAAGCCTGTTTAGTTGCCTTGGTTTCCTTGTAAGTATTCTATTTTTCTAATCACATCTTAAAATCTTAAGCAGATAGAGGAATACATTTATAGAGAGTTGCTTTGACACAAGACCAAGTATAACCTAAAAGGAGGTGGAATACTCTCAAGTATTCTCCCTTTCACCCCCTGCAGCATCTTCTAAGCTGCAGTTGTCCCCAAGATGTGAGTGGGTGGCTCAGTGTGATATGGCACAAACACTGGGTACACTACTGGGACCACCTGCCTGATCTCGACTGTAAAACAAAATACAGGGCTTTATACAAATGTATAATACTTCACAAATTACCAAGTGTTTCCTTTGCCCTCAAAAAGCTGGTACCATTGGCAAAAGAGACAATGATTTTGTTCCTTTTTATCTTACTGATGAAGAAGCTGACAATTAAAGAGGTTAAATGACTTACCTGAGTTCATACTTCAGTAATCAAGATTGAGTCTTCTGACTTTTTTTTGGGGGGGGGGGATTTTTTTATTATTATTAAATCATAGTTATGTACATTAATGTATTTATGGGATACAAGGTGATGGTTTCATATACAATTTGAAATACTTACATAAAACTGGTTAACACAGCCTTCACTGCACTTTCTTAATTATTGTGTTAAAGCATTAATATTCTACACTTAGTAGATTTGACATCCTCCTCTTTCCAAGACATCACACAGGCTCTCCCAGAAGAGCACACTTAGAAAGATGATATAATCTATTCCTCACTTCAGTTATACGGTAATAGGAATTCAGTCTGCTAAGTGATCCGTCCAGGTTTTTCCACTTACCAATGAAATTACAGGTGGAAACTGTAGAACTTGAAACACTACCTTTCACATTTCTGTATTGATCCTATGTGATGGTCGATGATGTTACAGGGATGCATGCCTATCATTAAGCATTTCAAAATAGGCCCTTCTAAGGAAAGTAACTCACAACAAAAACATGCTCAGTTATCTTCTTGGCTCTAGAAGATCATTAAACCCTGACCTGTCTTTTCTGCCCCACTGCTTAGGACTGACTTTTGTTCTAATCATCGTCATTGTTATTTTACCATTTCTATTAATAATTCCTTATGCTTCAGTCTGGCTTGAAATTCCTGCTGAGATCATATCCTCATACGTGGATCATTATGAAAGTTTTGAAATACACAAAAATCAAGAAAAATAAAATCCATGTGGATGGAAACAAACGAAGCCCTCCCAGCAACAGTGATAAGCTGTGCGAGTTGAAACCCAAACAGGTCAATCAGAAAGGACGCTGTCGACTGTGTTTCCTGGAAGTGAAATAATGGACCATAACACAGTCTGTCTCAAAACTTCCATAGTGACCCACATATGGAAGCGACCCACATATGTACTAAGTAATAGTATTATAAATTATCATCTGCAAAACACTAATATTTCAGAAGCTGTAATTCTCTGTCAAATTCTCTATTATTTTACCACAAATTACCATACTGTGTAGAGTTTTAGAAAGTTAAATATTTTATCTATATATCTACATGAGTGTATACAAAAATATATGTATTCCTGCATTAATGACTTTCTTTTTCTTCGTGTTAGTTCAGAATGCAGTGTGTAGGGTTTACATAAATGTTTTTCTTCAGTGTGATAAATGAGGACATGAATCTTTTGTAATAGGGAAGAAAGGACAATTTGAATCTCTGCAGAGATAGCAATGTACTTCGATGCAGCTTTAAATGTTTTATTTTTATCTACCAAAAATTCTAGTTAGAAAAGAGTAAAATTATCTCCTTTCTCTAAATGCCTTACTCTAATGGTATTGTTATATAATTATCCACAAAAGTGTATGTCATGTTATATAATCACTCCTTTTTTTCTTAGAGATTTAAAAGGTAAATTGATGAGAAATAATGTCCCTCAAAAAAGACATCAGAAGCTCATCCAGAAAATTTTCTTGTGTCAGTCTCTCTTTTAATAAGTATATGGCTATATGTTTCCATTAAAAAAATATATAAAAACTTAACTTGTTTTTCTCTCTTGACACAGCCTAAGAGACCCTACATGCAATCTCTACCTCACCTCCTTCCCCTTTCTTCAATTACAGTGTCCTCTTTTCAGTTCACTGGACACCCAAGCTCATTCATGCCCCAGGGCCTTTGCACATCCAGATAGTGCTTCCTGCCCATCCCCCCACCCTGCTCACTGCCAACATGGTCCATTTCAGTTGGTTCTCCTCATTTTTCTCTATAGCTTCACCTATCCATTTCCTTTACAATACTTATCACAATTTATATATTTTTACATGTTACTTTGTATCTCTCTTCCCCAGCTCCATCTGGGCTGTTACCATGTCTCTATTAGATGTCACGTATACCCAGTGGCTAGTACCATGGCTGGTCCTAGCTAGTCAGTGCTCAATATATATTTGTAGAATGAATGAATGACAGAAATATCTATGCTCAAATTTTCTATTCATTTTTAATTTAAATGTGATATTTATTTATTTATTATTATTATTATTTTAATTGTTGGGGAATCACTGAGGGTATAATGAGCCAAGTTACACTGCTTGCATTTGCTGGGTGAAGTCCCACTATTAATAGTGTCCTGCCCCCAAGAGGTGTATCATATATCATGGCCCCACCACTCCCCTTTCCCTCTGCCCCCCCCCCATTTCCCCTCCCTGCACCATGTACTAGCATCAGTTGTCCTCATATCAGAATTGAGTACACGGGATTCCTGCTTCTCCATTCTTGTGATGCTTTACTAAGAAGAATGTATTTCAACTCCATCCAAATTAATACAAAAGATGGATAGTCACCATCCTTTTTAGTGGCTGTATAGTATTCCATGATATACATATACCACAGCTTGTTAATCCATTCCTGGATTGGTAGGCATTCAGGTTGTTTCTACAACTTGGAAATTATAAATTGTATGCTCAAATTACAGTTGCTGTCTTATATACCTATAATTAATATTATATCTGTATATTCTAAATAAAATATATTTCTATAAACAGAATAAACTTTGCTGATAAAATAGCTCACTAAGATCATAAGCAGGGGAAAGAAAACTAATCTTAAATTTATAATCTATTCTGCTAATGTTCACTTTCTAATGAGTTCCTGAATCTAACATATTCCCATATCTTTGGGAAGCAAATAACTGTTAATAATTTTCAAATACCTCCTCAAAGTGGCATATGAATTAACAAATATAATTATGAAATTTGTGGGTTCTCAGAAAGACCCTGTCCTCTTGGTAGAATAAATATAATATCCATAACACTTTTCTTCCTCTACCAAATTATTTAATCTTTAACTTACAGAAAAGAAATTCTACAAACTACAGTTTAAAATCAAAGGAAGTAATTTAAATAACATCTGATTTAACGCTATTTCTTTTTTGTGATTCTTCTTCATGACAGAGAATAGCTTGAACTTTTTCATTTAAAAAAAAAATCCATTCTAAAATTTTAGAAACCATTATTAAGAGTATTAAATCATTTCTGAGCCATTAGTACACTGAGTTTCTTTTTGTTGTTGTTGTTGTTGTTGTTTTTACATTGAGTTTCTTAATCTCAACTTTTTTAAGTTTCTCATAATAAACTTGACTATGTTTTATGACACATAAAACATGCTAAAAAAAATTAATGGAAACCAAAAAGTGTCAGCATACTGAACCTGAGCAGTCAGGATGATGGCAGGGAGACCAAAACAACCTCACCAGTTCTGACTTCCCACAAGCTTCTTTCTTTCTTCAGCACATGTCTGAATTGCTACCTGCAATGGTTCTGTCAGGGAAAGTTGATAGAAAATACAGTCATTATATTAGATCAAGTGTTGACAGAATCTTCCTATAAAGGGCAAGATAGTTATTTAGACTTTGTAAGTCCTGTAGTCTCTGTCACAGCTATACAACTCTGCTCTTTTACACAGAAAGTAACAACGTGTGGGTGAATATGGGTGTGGATTTTAGTCAGTTAGGCTGTTATAATAAAGTACCAAATACTGGGTGGCTTATAACCAACAGAAATTTATTTCTCACTGTTCTGGAGGGTGGGAAGTCCTAGTTCAGAGCACCAGCATGATCAGGTTACAGACTCTTCTTGGTTACAGACTGCCGTCTTCTGCTTGTATCCTCTCAGGACATAAACAGGGCAAGAGGGCCTCAGAATTCTACTTTTGTAAAAAGGGAATTAATCTCATTCACAAAGACTCTACCTTCATAACTTAATTACCTCCCTATTACCTGCCTCCTAATATCACCATTTTGGGAGGTCAAATTTTAACATGTGAATTGTGGAGAGGACACAAACAATCCATGTATTGCAGCATATTACAATAAAACTTTATTTGCAAAAAACAGGCTGTGGGCCACAGGTAACCTGCAGACTGTAGTTTTCCAGCTCCTGGATTATAGGATCACTATATAGATGTGTCAATGAAAGTCATCCACGGGGTAAACTCAGCCAGTGAACATTTATTAAACACTTTCTAAAGGCCAAGCTTTCCAGATAGTATCATAACTATGCTTCACAACCCGTCTGTGCTTGATAGGTGTGAAAACCAAAGCTGCCTGGCCCACAGGTTGTGTAGCCAAACCACAGACCTATTCTTTTCCTTCAAGGTCAGTATTTAAGGACATGCCACAGTCAAAAACAACCTGGGCTTCAATCTTGCCTCAACATTTTACCAGCTTTATGCTTTATGGAAATTTACTAGACCTCTGTGTGTCTCAGAGTCTTCACCTACCTCATGGAGTGCTTCTGAGGGTGAAGAGATAAACCACAAGTGGTACTTAGAACAATATCCTATCTCTATGAATGCAGTTAGCTTCGACCACAATTCTCCAGACAGTTAAGGTACCAGAAGATTCTTTCAGATCTTCCATTAATGTTTGATTCAAATGTTAAAATATTTTTGGCTATCAAAAATCCTTTAGCAGAAAGAAACATACGTTAATGCAATGTGTAGCAAATTTAACACGTCTTCTCTCTCTACATGGTAACTGGTGTTGTCATTTGACTTTTGTTATGCAGAGACATGGATGCAAAGCTTTTCCTGTTCTCTCTGTTTTTTAATTTATTTTTTTCTTTGTTTCTGTTTATTTAAAGATTTTGCAGAGAATTCAAGGTAAGCTGATAAAAATAATTACCACTTGTAACTACTTATCTGTGTGAATCAGAATTGCCTTGACACTGCACAACTAAAGGAAAAACATCTTAACTTGGAGGTTGAAGTGGATGTAAGATTCTTGTCTCTAATAGTCTATTAATAAAAAAACTTTATTATTCCCATTGATTATACTTTATAAGTAAATAGTATAAATTATTTAAAAATCCTTTGTATGAAAATAACTCACTTTTTTTGTTTCATATATTGAAGGCTCATGTAAGTTTTCATTTGGAACTAAAAAGACATTCCCCAGCCAAAAAAAAAAAAAAAAAAAAATTAACCAATATTTAACTAGACAAGAACTGCTTCTTTAAATAGGGGGGGGTTTTTGATCAAGGCTTGACTTTCTCAGCATCAGAATGATTCTTATGTATCTTTTTAAAAAAATTATGCCATGATAACTAGGACAAGGCAACGGTTACCCCAGAGGAGTTCTTCATTCTCCTCCAGTCTCCCAACATCACCATTATGCACTGATGGCCTTAATATCTATTTTCACCTTGTTTTTTAAATTTTATTTTGGATTCATTGAAGGTACAAAGAATTAGGTTACACTGATTTTGGTTGTTAGGTAAAATCCCTCTTTGTAATTGTGTCCCTTCCCCAAGAGGGGTGTCATACACCATGACCCCGAACCTCCTCCCTCATTCCTCTTTCCCCCCCCCCTTGTATTAGCTCATCTACTGCCTTCATATTAGAATTGAGTACAGTAGGTTCTTGCTTCTCCATTCTTGTGATGCTTTACTAAGAAGAATGCGTTCCCCTCCATCCAGGTTAAAACAAAAGATGTAAAGTCTCCAAACGAAGAAGCTGAATGAGACTCAGAGAATATAAATGATTTCCCAAGATCATACTACTGAGCAAGGTGAGATTTCAGTCAAAAGATGCATGACGACTGTTTCAGAGTTTGTTCCCCAAATGATGGGTGGGGCTTTGGAGGTTCAGAGATGACCATTAGCCATTGCCAAGGCTGATCAAGATGTAGGCTCACCAAGTGTTATCTTTCTTGTTCTATGTTTTTCTACATGTTGACCAGGCTCTTGAGGTAAAAGAGCAAACTGGACACTTGTATAATGCTTTGACTTACTGTTCTTGACTCTGTATCACTTTCTGCAAGAGTCTTTTGGCATGATACTTTGCTAAGAAATGCACACTTAGGTTTCAGACTCAGTCCTGGTTGTTCCCTGAGAGTCTACGTCCTGTGAGGGCAAGGATAATATGGTAGCACACAGAAGTATCCAGTTTCCACCTGTGAGAGGAAAGGTCTGATAGAGTCAGTCATCATGCTGCATTCTTTTTCTTTAGACTTCTTTTCCTTTCACTACCATTGGGTTTGGACCACTGGGACAGGAATACTGTAATAAGTGCCTAGGTAATTCTGGACAGTTGAATCCTATCCTCCCTCAGATTTCTTCCTCATACCCCCATGAGTATAATCATCTTGAAGCATACAACTGTCTTTTTCTTGTGTCTCTCACAACAAGGCCAAGATTCTCTCCATGAGATTCAAGTTTCTCTATGATATAGGCCTGTCTTGTTGATGCATCTGGTGCTCACCCCTGCTCAGGTCTCAACCCCTTCCTTACTCCATCCTTTCTCTGTACTGAGCATGCTCAGAGCCATCCTGTGTCTCTGCCATTGCTTGTTTGCCAAATTTCATTTCTCTTCTCGGATCCGAATTGTACCCATGATTTTGAATCTAATCGGACCTCCATTCTCTGTGATCTCATCCTCAGTACAGTAATTTTAGACCTTTAGAATTTTCATGCCACAAATTTTATACTTGGTGACATATAGCAGTTCGTGGGTTAGTCCAATCTCTATGAAGACTACATGCAACTATGCAGTACATTTAAATTGTACCCACCTTTTCCTTCCCCCCCCCGTAAACACCCACTAAATTAGACCAAAGGCTTAACAACATAATTTATAGATTTACTTAAAGTAAAATCATTCCAAAGCAAAGATTAAAAAAAAAAACCATATTTCTGAGACATGTCTAAACCATGGTCCATACTTATCTTGAGATAATTTTCTACTCTACTTTTTAATAAAAGAGACATCTAAATTATTATTTTATAGTGTGCTTTTGTTTTTCTTCCTGGGGCATTGCCATAGTTACCTACATTTATTAAATAAAATCTTCCACTGAAGCATATATAATCACCCAAGAATGGATTACAGCAAATATTGAACAACTTCCTGCCTTCTGACTGGATAAACACCATGAGGGATAGATGCATGAGCTGGCTCCATGTCTTTCACCTGGGAAGATTGCTCTCCATTTCCTTTATTGTTATCTAGAAAATCTGGAAAAGCAAAATGGCATTTTAAAAAACTTCAATATGTGGGACACAATTCTACTTTTCATAACCAATGAATAGGAAAAAACAAAACAAAATGAAATAATTCTTTTGAGTAAAATTCTGTCATTCTTTGACCTTTATTATGTTAAAAAAAAAAAACTACAATATCTATAATATGAGTGAAAAGCAAACTTCATTTGTATGTAAGAGTTGAGAAGAGGGGTGCTGTGGACTGTTGGTAACAGGGGGTGTTTTGCACCTGTTTGGGAAGATGAACATGCATTTTGCCTTGAAGCCAGGCCAGAAGTCAAATTCCTTTGAAATAGGCAGAAACCAGCCTGGTTCTGGGGCCACTTGTGTGGAGGAAGAAAATAAAGAAGGGCCCACTGCATACGATTTTATCCACTTTGATATGTAAACATTCCTTCTCCACCTGAAGTTGATGTCAGGGTAACTGGAAAACAAGAACGTGGTTGACTGAGCTGAAGCAATCTTTTGTATTCTGTTTGTTGAACACAAAGATAGACTGTTTTCACAGATCCTGGCTGACCTAACTTTTGAGTGGAAAATGAACTTGGAATGTGAGATAACTCTCTAGTCTGTGCATATTAAAAATAAAATATCAGCATGCCTCTAGAAACTGCTCAGACTTAGCTGATATTTTTTGTTCTCTTTATTAGTAGCTTGGAATTTTTTCTGTATTCCAGACTCCTCTGATGTGGGATTTAATATACTGGATGAGAGTAAATGACTTCAACTGTACTCATATCTGCAAAAAGCCCAGAAAAGATGTTAAGCCTGTTAACAACATAAAATTCTACTCTAGGGTAGAAATTGGCTAAGTGAACTGGGACAGAACTTTATGAAAATTTAAAGAAGTATTCTTTAAATTCCTAATTGAAAAATGTTACTGTTTGTGTTACCTTGGTCCTGTACATTGTCCTGACTAGCTCACTTTTGGGGCATGGAAGAAAATGTTGAATGCAAACACTTTTTAGGAAAAAGGATGGAGTGGGAAGACCTCTGTTCCTGTCCTAGTCCATTACTATGTGACCTTGGACATGGATCTTCACCTTTCCAGTTTCTCTCCTAGGATAAACAGAAGAGATTGGATTATAATAGAATTTCAGTTTGTGCTAAGTTAGGGGCTGGTAAGCTAAATTAACCAGGGTCCCGGTCCTCCCTGTAGTCCCCTTCCTGCTTCAGTTGAAGAACCTCTGCTTTTGGGGGGCAGGGAGTGTCCTTAGGAAAGAGGCCTGTGTAAGAGAGAATATAAACCAGGGACCTGTAAGTTGAGTAATGTGAGAAGGCTTTCTTTCTTTTTTTATTTGAAATAGTTGCCAATAATTGAAAATGAGATTTCACTGTAGGAAATAAAAACTTCCAGCTTATCTTGAATAATTGGAGACTCTAACAGCACTTAACTCATCCCCTCCAACTCCATGCCCACCCCACAGATCTGCTCATGGTTTATTCCTCCCATTATTTATTTCTCTGTTATAATATATTCCATTAAAAGTTCATCCCAGGCTGTTCTTTCTAATATCTCCTTTCCTGCTTGGTCACTATTCCCTACCTTGTTCACTTTTCTTCTTACAACTTCTTACTTACAAAAAATACAATTTTACATGTTCCCTTTTCTGTTGGCATTCTCTGTCCCCATATTATATTCCCTAGAAGGTAAGCACTATGAGTGCAGGTACCTTGTCTGTTTTGTATATGCCTAAAATACTGATACCTCGTATACTGGGTGAAAATAAAGTTCGTGTGTGATTTACTATGTCAAACTGTTTTAAATTGCACACAAATTATTTTGTCTACCCTGTATAGTAAATACCAAATATTTATTAAATGACTGAATGGATGAAGGAATCCCTGCCTGGCAGGTGCAGCAATATATAGACACTTATTGTTTAATGACAAGGGTTCTGAAAAACGTATCCTGAGTTCAAGGTCGGGAACCTGCGGCCTTGGGGCCACATGGGGCCCTCCAGATCTCCACGTGGTACCCTTGGCTGAATCCAAACTTCACAGCCCTTTCCTTTATTAAAAGAATTCATTCTCTCAAATTTGGATTCAGTCAAAAGGCTGCAATCAAGGACCCAAAAGGCCCCATGTGGCCCCAAGGCCATAGGTTCCCCACCCCTGGAAACATATCTAAACATAGAAAATGTGCAATAAGAATATGGTATTATAATATTCCGGGACCACTGTAATTTACGCAGTCTTATTATGTGGTGCACGACTGTGCTATAATGCAGTCACAGTTGTCCCCTGGGGCACATCCAGTTTGCCACAGTCCCAGTTACCCTGACAGTGTTCCCAGAGCCTAGTACATTTGCTATTGAGGTTGCTTTCTTATAATCAGCTCACATTGCCATTGATGTTTCTGCTTATTCCATGTAGGTATTTTCATTTATCACACGATGCCCCGGCCCCAAATTTTATTGATGGCAAAAAAAGACAAAAAAAAAAAAAAAAAACCAACTTCTGCCACTAAAAGTAATTTGAAAATTCTTAGACTCCTAGACAAGAGGCCCTTTCAAATACTTACCGATTCTTAACAACCAGTGAATTCCTGCTCCTCAGCCATTCAGATGTGTACATATGAAATACAAGATGTGTGTGTTCAACTTTCCTCTATTGCCTCCTTTAAACGCTATTTTTCTTTCTTCTTTGAGCCGGTCCCTGCAGGAGCAGACCAAAGGAGCCCATTTAGAAAACAGTTCATTCCCACCTGCCACCTCCAGCCGGCCAACAATCTCAGCCCCACCGCTGCTGCACTCTTGATTATGCAGAGCCGTTCCAAGCCTGAGTGACAGGATTTGCAAAGACAGCTGTTGGACTGTGCAAATGTTTGGAGGAGGGGAAAATGTGAGGTTGGTTGCTACATTCTCCTACTCCCTTTTTACTGAAAGAAACAGCTGCGATCTTCACACATAAGACAAACTAAACAAAGCCCTGTGATGCCAGCAGCATTCAGCAGTAAGCATGCAAACGGATTTCTCCCCACCAAGCTGACAGGACCAGCGCACTCCAAGTGGCCCATAGCACAGAGGGGGAACGAAATTTTTGCCTGGCCAGTGCACTTAGCTGAGCAGTTCCACCCTAATAAAACGAGTGTGATTCAAACGTCTCAACTCTTTCAGCATTTGGTTACTGCTTATTACTCACACAGGGCACTGTGTCCACCAGGCAGAAATGCAGGGTTAAGACTGAGAGGCACTAATTCTTAAGCTCATTGGCGAGAGTGTGCTGACCTGGCTATCGGGAAAGTAAATCCTTTCTTAGGGAAGCCAAGGTATGTTTAGAGGGACTCTACTGCAACTGTGGCTGGTTCATTCCTTTTGTTCCTCTGCGTTTTTATTTGCTTACACAGAAAACAGACTATCCATTTATTCCTCTTCCTACCCCCAGCCCTCCTAACTATCAGGGCCATCTGTCCAGCTGAAACCGTCTTTGGTTGCACAGTTGTGAATCTAGGTGACAATCAAAATGAAGAAGTGGTGATTGTCCCTTAACGATTTCTCTGAAGGGGTTAAAAATAAAAGGCTTTTTGTTTGTTTTGAGTTCTCCAGCTGAAATACTGTACTCACTGAACTGCAAGGAATAAAACCTGCCAGTAGGCTCTGTGCTAGTAACAGAAATGTATCAGGCAGGGTACTATTTCCCAAATATGCTTGAATTAAGCAAGACCTTTTTAAAAAGGGGGACTTTTGATGTTTTGCTTAGTTACATTTTCTATCTCCTGTGCTCAGTTTAAAACACAGATTTTTTGCTTTCATGGGTGTCATTTAGGGTAGCTCGACTGAGAAGTAAATACACTTGAAAAATGAAAAAAAGACTTCTTTTGTATTCTGATGTCTATGAAGTCAATACCCGAATGTGTCTATACACGTGATTTTTTATATATATATTTTAGCAAAATACTCTTCTGTTTCGTTTATTTTTCATTTTTATTTTTTCAGATTGATATGAGGGTACCAATGTTTAGGTTACACTGTTTTTGTTTCTAAGGTAAGGTTCAAGTTGCAGCTGAGCCCCTCACCCAGGTGGACGTGCTGAACACCCTCACACTGTGCACATTAGGTGAGAAATTGCCAATCACCTTCCCTCCTTTCCTTATACACATTACAGTTTTAATCAAAGATGCTCACAGATTGGAAAAAGGATAAAGAAGGAATTTGTTTATAGGATTCTATTATCTTAAGATGCCTCACAACATCCAATTGAGTTAATGATTTTTTTTTAAACAATCCCATCACTACACTAAGATGCATTGATTTAATCTAGTTAAACATGTCAAGTGACAGGAAGTGATCAATGGATTACTTCTTTAACACATTTATCTGTCCAGTAGAATCCTCTGATTTTTATAACCTTAAAGAAGTAGGTATAGGAGTTGTGAGAAGTTAAAATTTGAAATGTTTCCTTTTTTCATTTCTATAAAGGAAAATCCGAGTTGAGGAATACTGTTTGCTGGTCTCCTTCTCTTACTCCCCCACCCAAGATACCACCATCTTTGGTTACTACGGGCTGTGTGAGCCCTGAGGAAACAGGAGATGGCCTTCCTCCAGTATCTGGAATTTAAATTCAGTTCCTATCTCTTAAGTAAAGTGAGCATGGCCAAAAATGACTCATTGCCTGTGCTGCCTGGAAGCATTATCAGCAAAGGCATTCACTTCAGGAGCAAACAAACACAGCCAGCTCCTGGGAGCTCCCCACCTTTCCAACCATCTCCGGGTCTCTGGGAGCCTTCTCTGAGCCAGAGATCTTTCTGATGTCACTCACTTTGTGCCATTTAGGGACCACTGACATGGGAGGAAAACTACTTTGAATTGATGGTTACCATGATCCCTAAAATTTAAATCCCAGTATTTTATTTTATTTTTTTTTAACCAAATGTTTATTCTCTTAAATCCAATGCATTCACAGGATGTTAACACTTTAATGTTTATCATTTCCACCAACTGCAGCATTATCTAAGTAAACCAAAATCAGCACTTTTATCATAGATGTAGTCAGTGATTATTAATACTTTCCTTAAAAGGACCTAAACTTCCCCCAAATTTCAGCACAGGTAGTTTCATTGTATGTTTCATCTACTAAGCGATTTAAAAAATAGTGTGTAGAAATGGATAGTTTCAAACTGAGTAATATGTTATACCATGTTTTAAAATCCAACAAATCAAAAGCAATTGCTAAGCTGAATAATAAGTTACAAAGAAATAATTCTGGCTTGTACAGAAATGTGCAGTGTTTTCCAAGCTCTTAACAGTTACCCACTAATACGAATTTTCAAAGCTTAACTTAGAGTTGGAAGGTAAGTTTCACAGTAATGTAATTTTAACTTCCATTTACATTCGTTTTAATATATTACTAAGATGTTTAGTCTATGTCACAATGGTGCTTTCCTGTGTTCACAATTTACAGTTTCAATTTGTACATATGTAATTCACTAACATAAGGGACAGTTCTTATGTATTACAAACTATCCACAAGAAGAAAAATAAAATCCACCTTATATAGAACTCTGAACATGGTATGACTTAAAACAGATTAATGCAACATGGTTTTTAATAGTAGAGCCATTTCCTAAATACCAGCATGTAAACTTGCCTACTTAACATATGAAAACTATATAACTTCATCCACTGATAAAATACACATTGATTTTCTTCAACCATTTTCTTCATCTTAAAAATCTCATGACTTGCTGGTTTTGTTTCAGTGAACTCCAAACTGTATCGTTTTGGGGGGAAGAGGGAAGAAGTGAAGGAGGGAAAGTAATACCCTGTGAACAGAAAAAAATTCCCCCCAAATTAAGCTTTTTAAAAATGTTTTTTTACTTCAACACTATTTCACTTTTTAAAGTCAGTTACAATGTTTCCTCTTAACATTAATGCAAATAAATTATTGTAGGGTTAGTTTGCCCTACCATTCTGGGACCTAAAATTCTAAATATGTGAACAGAAGAGTAAATATTTCATGTTCAATTGAATCTGAAATTTAGAACAGTTGTATCATTTGACTAGACAGGTCAAAGCAGTGACAAACACAGAATTCAGTATGTGGTTATTCTGCTTTGGGGAATAGAACAGAGAGTGGGCAAAGAACAGAGAGTATCAGAGTATCAAAAAAACTTTTGTTTCCCATGTTAGGGATAAAAATCACAGGGCAGTTTAAAACTCTGAAGGCCATCTACTCCGGTCTAAGATGAAATTTATTTCAATTTTCTGAATAAACTTTTTTCCTTGAGTATCAAACTGATTGGTAGTCACATTTCCAAGTACAAAGTCTTGGATGAAATATTAGAAAGCTCAGAGAGACAGACTAAATTTCAAACTAGGAAGAAAAAAACTACTCAAGTATTACATTCAGTTTTCAAATCATTTACTAACACAACAGATTTGGCTTCAATCACTCTTGTCCACACTCACACCCACAACAGGCACCCCAGCCACAGATTTGCTTTGCAACAAAAGGCCATATAGCCAGAGATGGCATTTTCCAAGCCAAACTTTAAA
>CAUYPK010117352.1:0-41740 GCA_963574355.1 Loris lydekkerianus
GCCATAAATTAGTTTCATAGTAGGGCTGAGTACATTGGATACTTTTTCTTCCATTCTTGAGATACTTTGCTGAGAAGAATATGACATTGAATGTGGATCCAGCTGGACCTGAAGCCAGCCTATCCCTAGACTTTCTCTGATGCTGTTAAATTGTAACTTTGTTTAGACTTGCATGATTTGGAGTTCCTGTGAAATTAAAGAATCATTTTTAATTTCAGTAGTGACCAGGGGAAGGAAAGGCAAGTCTGAATGGGTGAGAAGTTCAAAGTAAACAGGCTTCTGCTATGACAGTTGTATAAATGCAGTTGCACATTAACAAGCCACCCTATTGGGTTACTCGTGGTGTGTCCTGAAGGGTGGTGGCAGGTGATACCCCAATTGACACAAAGGGAAATTGAATCTCAGGGGGATGAAGTGAGTTGTCTTGGTACATAAATTAAGCGGATGGCAGACCTGGGGCTCCAGCCCAGGTGTCTCTCTGCCTCGCATAAGCCTCTGCGGCCTCCTGTTCAGACGGTGGCAGAGCTGTCAGGATTACTTAGTGGATTTTCCTCTCTTATTTAAACAATCTCCAAGGTGTCCAATTTAGAATAAATATAAATGGAAATTAGAACAAGGTCATCAAAATTTCCTACTGTTTAACAGCTGATGGTGACTATAGGAGGTCAAAATTATTGTCACTAAGCGATCTATATAATCCATTTAATAACACTCTCTCTGCATCTGGTGCTCCATGGAAATCTCTCATGTGGGCTTAACAGCTCTTCACTTTTGTTTCTCTGAGGGTCTTCATCTCCTCTTTGTTAACAAAAGCACAGTTAAGAAAATGCCGTGCAATTTGTTTCAACTTTTTAGTTGGGGGTGGGACCACCACTATCCACATTGTAAGTCTGTATCATGTTGTATTAGTTGTCTATCACTAGCTGCTGGAATAAACAAACTCTCCACAGTGGTTTAACATGGTGAAAGGCTCTTTCTCACTCACGTCCAATGATGTTCATGTTTGGTAGGCAACTTTTTCCATGTTCATGTTTGGTAGGCAACTTTTTCCACGCAGAGATTCCACGCCCGATCTCCTGTTAGCTTAAGGCTCTGTCATGCCCTCTGGCCTCTTGCTTCTCCCTGGTAGAAGGTAAAAGCTACACACGTCGATAGAGGAGAGGCTGGAAAACCCCCAGCTTGGCAGCTTTGGTAGCATGATGGATGGGGAGATTTTTGTTTTTCTCTTTTTTGAGACAGAGTCTCACTTGCCCTTGGTAGAGGGCCATGGCAACCTAGGTCACAGCAACCTCCAACTCTTGGGCTTAAGCAATTCTCTTGCCTCGGCCTCCCGTGTAGCTGGGACTACAGGCATCCACCACAATGCCTGGCTATTTTCTGTTGCATTTGTCATTGTTGTTTAGCTGGCCCAGGCTGAGATTTTTGTTTTTCTTCCAGGCAGATGGCCATCTCCGCCACAGATGTGGTGCCTTATTGTCTAGATTGAGGCCCTTCTACTCCCCTGCAATCCCATGCTTAAATTTCTAGTATTTTATTCCATGCTGTCCTCTCTCACTTGGCTAGGTTTGGGTTCATGCAGACAGAGTCTACTCATCCTTATGCATGAACGTGGTGAAAATAAAATGGTCTGGGATAATGAGTCTCGATCGTGTCCCAGTCCTCTGTAAACTTTATCTCTGTCCCTGAAGGCAGCCATGTCTAGCCATTTCTGCTTTTAGTTTTGTTCATTACTTCTGTAGCTCCTTGCCTACCTTGGATTCTTAATACATTTAGGCAGCAGGGCTCTCTCTGTAAAAGATAAGGATTTAGTTGATTTATGCAACTCCTTCCCTTTTATAGCATTTAGGATCATGTTTGGTTGCAAGTAACAGACACATTGGTCACAATGGCAACTCGTCTTAGGCGAGTAGGATTTTATTTTATTTATTCTCTCATCTGTCCTGTGACTGGCTCCTCTGTCTTCCTGAATCACGTGCTCCGGGTATAACTTTGGTCCCCATGGTTTCATGGTGGCTACTGTATTTCCATCCGGCACTCACACTTGGAAGGCTGACATTTCTCTGGAGGGTTAATTCAATGTCCTTAGAGAAGAGTTGACTTTTTAGGAGTTACTGGGGATGAACACCAAGCATTCTGTCTTTTTAGTCAGGCCTGGGGCATTGGAAAGAGGTCCACCCAGGGTGAATGTCCCATTACAGAAGTTAGTGACTCCCCTTGCTAGCACCCCTGTTTTCCACTCCTGTCCTCACTATATTGCCAACATGGAGTCAAGAGCCTGTCTGGGGTCCCAGTGGGCAGAGTGGCCCATAGACCAGTGTTTTTTAACCATTTCTTTTTGAGACAGAGTCTCACTCTGTCCCCCTGGGTAGTGTGCTGTGGCATCATAGCTCACAGCAACCTCAAACTCCTGGGCTCACGTGATCCTCTTGCCTCAGGTCATGAGTATCTGGGAGTATAGATGCCTGCCACAATGCCTAATTTTTAGAGACAGAGTCTCTCACTCTTGCTCAGGCTGGTCTTGAACTCATGAGCTCAAGCAATGCACCACCTTGGCCTCCCAGAGTGATAGGATTACCTGTGTGAGCCACCACGCATGGCCCTTTTCGGCCTTTTAAATCTCATGGCACACTTGAACCTGCAGTTAAATTTATGTGGCACACTTAAATTATGATGATGAAAAAAAGAGTTTTCTTTTTCTTTCTTTTTTTTTTTTTTAAAGGAATGTACTTACTGTGCTTTGAACTTCTTTCAAAAAGAATTTAATGAATGATCTTTAAAAATTTTTGCAGCACACCTAAGATCCCCTCATGACACACTAGTTGAAAATCACTGCCCTGGACCTTCTGCAGCGTTTGCAGAATATTCCTGTTTAAGCTTTCCTCTTCTGTCTTGCCCATCAACTGCCTTTTATCTACGTTCTATCTTCCATAAATTTGTTGAAATATTTTATTTGCTGATGATCCTCCATTTCTCTAGGTAATAGGTTTCTTTCTTTTCTTTTTCTTTCTTTTTTTTTTTTTGTACTTTAATGCTTTTATTCATCTGGGTTTCTGTGGAGATGTGAGTGTGCTCAGTCTGCCACTTACAATTAAATTCTATTAGATATCTTTCAAAAGGAAGAATGTCACTATGTCTCTTAAATTGAATAAGCAACACATGTTCATTCTAGAAAATCTGAAAATACATCGAAAAATGTAGCAGGAAGTTGGAAGGCATCTGTAATTCCCAAATGCAGATCCTCACTTCCAGGTCAGAGTCCATTTGGATTCTGGCCCGGGCAACTTCACACAACAACTCTAAAGATAACTTGGAAGACAGAAAACAGGGAAGTGTTGCTAACAGAATTTTGGTAAAGAATAGCGACCTCTCAGTGTTAATTTGCTAGGGCTGCCAGAAGAAAGTATCACATATTGGGTGACTTAAACAACTGAAGTTTATTTTCTTATAGTACTGGATGCTAGAAGTCCAAGATCAAGGTACCAGGAGCTTTGGCTTCTTCTGAGGCCTCTCTTCTTGGCTTGCAGACTATCTTTTCCCTGAGTCTTCACATGGTCTTCTCTCCGTGTGCCTCTGTCCTAATTTCCTGTTCTTCTGAAGACAACTGTCATCTTGAATTACAGCCCACCCTAATGACCTCACTTAAAGACCCTATCCTCAAATACAGACACAGTCTGAGGTGAGGGCTTCAACCTGTAGATTTTGGGGGAGATAACAATTCAGCCCATAACACTCGTAAGTAATAAACTATATTGCAAATCCACGTTAATTTCAGCTACATCGTATTGGTATGAGTATAGTCGCAGGGAAGAGGAGCTAAATCAACAAGTCATAGGTAGACTCTGGTATATTATCAAGGACTTAAACATAATCAGACAGAGAGCATTAAAAATCACTGGTGGAGGGATAAATTATACAAACGTGGTTTGGAGAAATTGGCTGGCTATGTGGAGAAACAATCTCTAAGATCAAGGCTGAGGCATGTGCCAGGGATGACTGGGAAGAGTGGGAGTGAGTGGGTGTCAGTGATCAGAGAACAGTGGAGAGCGTGTGTGTACCCTGACACAGTCTTCACATTCAATTAAAATGAACCTAAACTGTAAAGTCAAATAAGATCCTTCTGCTGGCTGAATTCAGTGCATGCTAGTGTTCCTTCTAGCTCTTCACTTCACATTATACACCAATAGAAATTTCAGATGGATTGAAGGATTAAATATAAAAGTAGAGAGACACACAGCCACATATACACCATCCAGAGAAACCTAGGCAAAAGTGTAGGTGAGTGTCTATTTGATCTTGGGACCTTGGAGAAGATTTTCTCAGCATAAGAGCACTGGTAGAAATCATAAAAGAAAAGATCAATACTCTGTTATGTTTTAAATCCTGTGCATTTGCCTTTGATTGTCTATGTAGAATGTCTGTACTCCCAGAATGTAGTCTCAAGTGCTCTGCCACCTGACTCTTTCTAAAACAATGGCTGGTTTGGGATGAAAGTACATTCACGAGGAGAGTGCAGAAGGGAGGATGTTTTAGAATCACATCCTGGATTTCATTTTTCTATTGAGCCAGACCATCCAAAGGCAGTCAGCTGTCTTGGTCCACACAGCTTCGCCCCTGTGCAGAATGGCTGTTACTTCATTATTCTTTGTTGTAACAGCCCTGCCTCCCACGGAGGACCTCCCCCGCCGCCCCCCACGGGAAGCATCCTAATAGACTTGTGATGGACTGTGGGCCAGTGGGGAGCTCTCACCAGAGGGATTTCTCTTAGCACTGGGAAGAGCTTTGCTTCTTACTTTTATCTTATGGATGATTTCCAACTAGTGACCTAATCTTAGGCTTTCAGAGCTGGGCAATTTTAAGCCACACTTGCAGTTCCCTTTAGTCATTCTTTTTTTTTTTTTTTTTATTGTTGGGGATTCATTGAGGGTACACAGAACCATGTTGCATTGATTGCCTTTGTCAGATAAGGACCCTCCTGTAGTTGTGTCATTCTCAAGCTCTATGAAGTAGTGAGGTCTAAGTACAATACAGAGGGTGCCAAAAAAAGGTGTACACATTTTAAGAAAGGAAGAAACTATTTTTAAATTGTAATACTCCAGTTATCTTTGATTTCTGCAATTATAAGAGATATCATATACATGATAACAAACATTATTTGTATATATTGAGTATTATTAACATGATTTTAATATAGCTTCTTTCTTTCTTAAAATGCATATCCATTTTTTTCACATCCTCTGTATATATGTTCATTGTGCAGCAAGCATTGAGAATACTTGCCTTAGAGCAGCAGTTCTCAACCTATGGGTTGCAACCCCTTTGTAACAATGAAAATACATCCTGCATATCAGATATTTACATTACGATTCATAACCATAGCAAAATTACAGTTATGAAGTAGCGATGAAAATAATTTTATGGTTGGGGGTCACTACAACACCAGGAACTGTATAAAAGGGTTGCGGCATTAGGAGGCATTAGGAAGGTTGAGAACAGTGCCTTAGGGAATACGGAGGCAGTTGATAATTGGGCATTTTGTTTCAAAAGAGATTACTTACGTGGGGAAATACGTTAGGGCTCTACCTCTGCTGGTTCTCATATTCATATTTAACCTTAACTCAAATACAATTCCCTATCCTTTCCCCTCAGAATTGATGTTATTCCTTTATTCTCAATTTTGTTGATAGTTCCTTGTATCACCGTACCTAGGTGTTCTCTATGATACCTTCCACTGTTCTGCAGCCTCTGACAGAGACAAGCCAGTCTGGACTCCTGACTTCTTATCTAAGAACTTCCACCTTTTAGGTTTTATCTTATATACCTCTCTAGGGTATGAATTCTTCCTTTCTACCCCTTCCTTAATGTGAAGCACTATAGGGCAATGGTTAACAGTGCACACCATGGAGCCAGTTGGCCAGGATTCCTGTCCTGGCACCATCATTTACTAGGTATGTGATTTAACCCCTCTGTGCCTCAATTTCCTCCTCTGTTAAATGCCATTGTTAATTTATTGACTCTTAGATTCAAACTTGCCTTTCTGTTCTTTACTGTGCAGTATTGTGGCTGGGACTCTGCAAACCATAATTCTCTTGGCCAGCTGGCCCTTCTTAGGCTCTTTTAATAGGGAGAGATACAGGAGAATGCAAAACTGGAGCTGGGAGGAGAGGCCCGATCCTTCCCATTTGCTCTGTGCGACTCCTGTCTGCTCCTGCCTGCTTCCTGTCTGTTTCCTCTCTACTTCCTGTCAGCTCCCTGTGTGCTTCCAGTCTACTTCCTGTTTGCTCTCCATCTTCTTCCTGTCTGATTCATACCTGCTTCCTGTTCCTGTGAACCCCAAGCTGGCCACACAGAGCTGCGCAGCTAGAGTTGAGAAGAATTTTGGGACAAAGGCAAATGTCATTCCTGCCTGCAGTGACAGGAGGCAAATGTCACTCCTGCCTGCTACTGGTGCCTGGTAGCCTCATGCTCTCCTGTCTGTATGGTCTCTCCTTCTTTAGAGAAAGATGTGTTTTATCTAGTTTAGAAAGGCAGAAACTCACCTGACTTTTTCCATCTTGACTTTAAACTAGTGGCTTTTGAATTCATCAGTCAAGTATTTGCTACCTTTCTCTTTTTGGTTCTATAGTGAATGACTCATGTTTCAAATGCTAAGTGTGGGAGGAAGGCTCTGTTCCCAAGGGTACCATGAAGGGATGCAGCTGCGGGCAGGGACAAACTAAATGGGAATCTACACTGTTACTGCCCACACAGCTGATTATTAATAGATGATTGACCACCTGCACTTGGCCTCCTTAATCCAAGAGCATTTGGTCTAGATTGTTGCATTTGCTATTCCTTATGAGGCTCTTGGATATGTAAAGTAGTTTACAGAAAGTAATGTTCTCCCTTATTTATCACTACCTTAAAGGCATGGATCACTGGCTGTTTTGCTAAGAGTTGGGTTGAGATGCCTTGGGTCAGCTGACCTATTTTCCTGTTCTATCTGTGGATCTAGGCTGGTAACAAGTACATGGGAAGGGAGACACCATCATTTGTGGCCATTGAGCAATGGAAACCTCACTGGGTGAACAGTGACCATGAACTTGGTCTTGTGAGTACTGACCACTGAGCATATGACCTCCATATGGCTAAATCTTTGGCCTCATTGTAGAACTTCCAGGTCAGGTAGGCAATACAAAGAAGTGGAAAGGCTTTGAATTGGACAGAGCTGGTTTGAATCCTTACTTTGGCCATGCTCAAATTGCTTAAGTCATCAATGCCTCAATTTCCATCATTTTTTAAAAGGGACTAAGACTACTCATTTTACAACTGTTGTGATAATCAGCTACCCCAGCAGGTACATATACCAGTTAATTTAATTCTGCTTGAGAATTAAAGCTTTTTGCCTGGTAATCCTAGCCTCCAGCTTAGTGACCACACTGATGTGCTATTTGAGGAAGAAATAAATGGAGTGATAGTGTTCTGGAAAAATGCTATGTTAATAAAAATGGTATCTGTTAACAACCCTGGGAAGAAGCCAAAGAGAAACTCAGAAGTAACACAGAAAGATTTATTCTCTCAAGCATTAAACCAAGGTATATTAACTGACAATCACTCAGCACACATGTATTTAACTTCTGCTAGGTACTAGAGATTTAATAGTAAATGGAACATCAGAGTCTCTGCTCTCAATGGTGCTTGAGAGAGAGCAGTGCTTTAGTAGAGAGAAAGGATGGTAAATAAATTAGTGAGTAAAGATACAAAGACTAATTTCAGATGGTGATAGGAATATAGCAGGATAAAGTGACTAGTGATTGGAAATATTAGTCAAGCTTTAGCCAAGAAAACATAAATCACTCTAGTTATTTTAAAAACATAAATTACAGTGGGAATTTAATAAAGGGAATTAGTTTCTCAGAGACTTCATCACCTGAGAAACTAATTCTTTTTATTAAATTTCTATACCAAATTGGGTGTGGTAAAGTGCCATCTGGGCATGGTAATCTAGAGATTAATAACAGCAGGAAGGTGCAGGTCCATTTTCAGCCTTTTACACGTGGCTGACCAGTTCTCCCAGCACTGGTTATAAAATAGGGATTCTTTTCCCCCGATGTATGATTTTGTTTGCTCTATCAAATATGGGGATATGGGACTGGCTTCATCTCTAGGTTCTCTATTCTGTTCCATTTTGGGGGCCATACCATGCTGTTTTGATCACTATAGACCTATAGTAAACCTGAGTTCTGATAACGTGATATCCAGATTCGTTCCTATTTTGTAGAATCGTGTCAGCTATTTGGTTTTTTTTTCTGGGTCCATACGAAATGTAGAACTATTTTGTCAAGATTTTTCAGGTTTGATGTTGGTATTTTAATGGGAATTACATTAAATCTGTAGATTGCTCTGGGTAGGATAATAATTTTATGTTGATTCTTCCCAGTCATGAGCAAGGTATGTTCTTCCATCTGTTAACATCCTCTGCTATTTCTTTGCTCAGTGTTTTGTAGTTCTTTCTGTAGGGATTCTTTCTTAAGTAAATTCCAAGGCATTTCATTTTCTCTGGTGCTGTTGTGAATGGTATTGTGTCTTTGATTTGATTCTCAGCTTGCCTGCTGTGGGAATATTTGAAAGGTTCCTCCCCAGCGAGAACAATGTGTGGGTGTATAGCACTCTTCTCTGGGTGAAAGACACAGCTACAACTTAAATTTTACCTTATAAATGCAAACAACATCACCTAACTGTATGTGCCCTCATATTCACGTGAATAAAATAATAAATAACAGCAGAAAGCTATTACTGTCTTTTGGGCTGGAAGGAAGAAGGGAGGAGGTTGGGTTATCAAAACTTAGAAGCTGGAACTAGAAGTACCTCCCCAGGGAGCTGGGACCACAGAGGAGATGCAGTCTCTGCCAGTGACTACTGCAGAGAAGAGACAAGGGGGTGACATACCCAGGGCTCTCCCCCTTCCCACCTGCCAGTCTTCTACTTGAACGTCCCACTTGCTGAACACATACAGAAGCGGGGAGGAAGGGAAATGTAGTTCCCCGCATTGTGGAGAAGAGCAGTGGCAGGGCTGCATTTGCCGGGTGGAGGAGGCCTCCCCAGGACATCTTACTGGGGAGTCTGCTCTACTGATGTGGGTGGCGAGCTTCCCCAGCACACAAATGGGCAAGAGGAATGTCATACAAAGGGCACCCAGTGGCGTGGTGGAGCTAGTTGGGAAAAGTCTAGGTGAAAGAGAGCATGGAGGATCTTCTAGTCCAATCCTCTGTCCCCAGAGATGGCATTTACTATAGCACTCTGAATTGATGTCAATGCTCACAAAGGCCTCCTTCCAGCTCCTGACTTCCCTGAGCGAGAACTCAGTGAGGGCTTGGTTATTCCCGTGGTTTCTAGGTGGTGGTGAGTTATCAGCTGTTAGGCCTACACTTTGACAGATCAGTGAGGGATTTCTCTTGCTGGTGGTTTTCAAAGACCTGCTCATTTGGCCTGTCGGAAAGAGAACCCGTATGCCTGGCTCTCTCTGCCCTTGTTGTCTTGTGTGAATTAGACAAGCAGGCTCAGCTGCAGAAATATCAAAGGCCTTGACCCTAGCTGGGTGACCAGTAGCCACAAGAGTAAGTTTCCAGATAGGGCTGGTAGTAACACTGAAAGGTTACTTCATACCATCTTGGGGTTCAAGGCTACAGGTCCCAGGGGTCCTGACCAAGGCCCATATCCAGGGATGATTTTGTGTGCCAAGCATGTAGTGACATCCACCCATTCACTTTGGTCATCAGTCCCTGCCAGGATTCCCAGTGCCTTGTAAGTTGTTTTACTCTAGGAAATCATTAATTCTCTCCTTGACCTCCTGCCTAAACTCTCTTTGGGGCTTCCTTAGAACTACCTGCCATTGACATTTGGAGTCAGAGCATCCTTTGGCCACAGAGCATGTGTCTCATGCACCTTGTGCTTTCTCTGACCTGAACTTGATTCTCTTCTTGGTTCACAAGAAGGGCAGTTCTGAGAAACCCTTTTCAGCGGGTCCTCACGGAGCCTTCCCCAGTCCTTGCTTTCAAGGCCCACCAGGTTACAACTGGTGGTGAAAAGCTTCCTAGGAAATAGGCAGAGGGACTGAATAGGGCCTCATTTCACATTCAGAATACAGGCCACATGGTCTACCTGCCAGTGGGAAAAACAAAGGTAGTGACCTTTTGCAATTAAAGGGAGGGTGTTCCTGTCTGAGGCCATGGACTTTTTTTTTTTTTTTTTTTCCCCAGGACTCAGTTCCATGGCTCCATAAAGTGCTCCTGAGTTCAGATATTGCATTTTGTTGCAATCTGTTTGGAGGGCAAAAACGAGGGCCTAGCAGTTGATGTTTATAGCTTTCCATATAAACTTTCAGATAAAATTTGTATTGCATTTTGCTTGAGTTATGCTATGACAGGGGTATAAACCTTGCAATGCTGTTTCAGATGAAATGGAGGCTTTGGCTATGATAAAGAAGAGAAGGTGAAGCTTTAAATTTCTCATAAATCAATTTTTGAGAGGTGTAAAATACCTACGTAAAAGATAAAGAAAAGAATAAAGCAATCCACAATGAAAACAGAACATATAAAAATTTGCATTTATTTTAATTTCCCTTTCCACATCTGTAAATGAATCAGAATTTCAACCTTGCATTGGACTTCTAAGTTTACGAGAATGTAAAATCTGAACCTCTCCCTTCCCAATCTGGTGGGCTGCGTGCCCACTGAGCCTGGCTGAAGGGGATTGTCATGCTGCACAGGCAGATATCCCCTGCTGGCTGTGCTCCTGTTGCCAATTAATTCATGAACCAATTCACCTGGAATTTAACTCCCTGGTTTGGAGAGGGGGAAATAAACAGACTAAAAAAAAAAAATAATATAAATTATTTGGAGTTGTGCTTCTGCACTGCTTGTCATTGTCAAAATACAAATTACCCCTTGGTGGCATCAGCTGCTAAAACTTTCCTTTACAGGAGGCTAATTCTTCAAAATCATTTCTCCCTTCTCAATCTTTTTTGATCCAAAGGCTGCCCAACCTATATGGATACCTTTTGGAGGAAACCAAGGTCTATATTATAAAAGGGACTGTAACATATGTGACTGTAAACAGAGTTGAGATAATTTGAACAAAGTTTTGAGGTCTTCTTTTTCCATGAACGGTGTTGTGTTATGATGCTATGGATTTGGTGACATCATGGTTTTGATGGTAGTTTAATATCATACACAAAGTGTGGTTTTAATTACTTATGTAATCATTTCTTTAGTGAGAGATTTTGGGGTTGCTTCCAGCGTATTAGCAGGGTAAATCATGCTTGTGATGAATATACTTGTACATTAATCTCCTTCTTGGTCTCCTGATGATTTCCTTAGAAGAAATTCCCAGGTGAATTCCTGAGATGGGTATTTTTAAGGGTCTTTGTGCCCAGTTTCCTAAATGCTTTCTAAATGTTAACTGTGTTCTCTTTGCAGTTTGCCAGTTCCTTGGGAGGGGGTGGAAACCACGTCTGTCTCGTTCCCATAATATCCTCACAGGCCATACTACTGCAAACATAATAAGTGAATAATAAATATATTTAGATAAATAGTTGGAGGGATAAATAGGTAATTGTCCTCCTCCAGAAATAAATCTAACACAGGACTGGTCCTATTGATGACACTTGAGGGGAACTTGCTTTCTGAATGCCTTCTTGGAGAAAGGATGCATCAGCCTGGATGGGGGCTGTATCTTTTTCAACATCTCCTAATTACAATTTTGTCACCCTCTAGGAAAGGAGAACTCACCAGTAACAGCCTTGAACAGGCCAAAAAGTATTCACATCAATAAAAAGCTACATTCTGCAGAATTTGTAGTGGCTGTAAGAAAACATGTTACCAGGAGTCAGAGTCAGTGGAGAGGGATTTGTCATCTCCTCCTCTGGTGATGCAACATCTTAAACATCACTGCCAGCTGCCATGTCTCCTTGTATTGATCAGAAGACTGGGCTTCAATGGTGGAGGTTTATTTCAGGGCAAGAGAGAAAAGAAATCTGTCTATTGTTGGCCTGATTTGCTGACCGAGGTTCCTGGTGGTTGGTCTGTACTTTGAAAAAGCTCCTTGGGGGGGCGGCGCCTGTGGCTCAGTGGGTAGGGCGCCAGCCCCATGTACCAAGGGTGGTGGGTTCGAACCTGGCCTGGCCAAACTGCAACAAAAAAATAGCTGGGCGTTGTGGCAGGTGCCTGTACTCCCAGTTACTTGGGAGGCTGAGGCAAGAGAATTGCCTGAGCCCAAGAACTGGAGTTTGCTGTGAACTGTGATGCCACGGCACTCTACTGAGGGTGATAAAGTGAGACTCTGTCTCTTAAAAAAAAAAAAAAAAAGAAAAAGAAAAGAAAAAAAAAAGAAAGAAAAAGCTCCTTGGGTCTTTACTGCCTGTGTTTTTCCACTTGAAAGAAATATAAAGTAAGAAACAGACATATGTGTACATATACATACCCACACACGTGTATGTGTGGTATGTTTCAATTAACAAAATAATACATGGCTGTTGTAACGTTAAAAGAAAGTAGAAACATAAATGATAAAAGGCGCAAATCTTTCTTTTGGGTTCTGTAGGCACACAAACATAGATATCTATACATTTACACCTCTATGAAGAACCTTGAAGTTTTACATTGACAGGATCAGCTATGACATTTATGATTTGTTCTTGTGCTTAATAACATACTGTGGGGATCTCTTCATGTACGCTCATAAATCTCTGTTCCATGGTTTGTACAGTTGCCAGTGATTTCACTGTAAAATGTATCATCTCCTATTGATCAACCTTTAATACAAAGTAAAATAATATATAGTGATAATAATAGCAGGAAAATATTGATTGAACATTTCTGTGTGCCAGCCCTGTTCTAAGCACCTCACGTTTATTAACTCTTTAATCCTTACAAAAACCAAATAAGGTAGAATTTATATTTCTATCCTACTTTGTATGGGGACATTTGTGGCACAGAGAGGTTGAGTAACTTGCTCAAGGCTGCTCAGCTGGGAGGTGGCAGAGCCAGGATTCATATCCGGCATCTGGCTCAGCACACACGCTCTTAAGTTTGTTGGTTTGCAATTCTAAGTGATGCTGCAGTAAACGTCCCATGTAGACATGTCATTATGAGTTCTCACTGATGTTTCGGAAGGAGAGATTTTTAGCAGTGGGATCGTTGAGCCATAGCTTCACCCTCGTTTTGATGGGAATTATGGAGATATTTTAATGTCCAAGCAGATATCAAGTATAGGAGAGACAGAGAGGAGCATAGATGTCAGAGTAATGAAGCATTAACATGTCACAGTTAGTGGCACAAAGCCTGGGGGATAGGCTTGGTAGGTTGCAACCTGCTCTCTGTGGGGCGACTAACAACAAAGAGAGAGCCACAATCCTCTAAGGTTGGGATTTTGCAAGAACAGGAGGAAGCAATGTTTTCCCTCTGGGAAGTTAATTGTCCAGCCCCAAGACTGCTGGATCAGTGGTAAATGAGGTCCCGTCTCCCTCTGCACTGTTCCTGGGGACGATACTGTAGAACATACTTGATATAATTACAGGACTTCTGCTGTGATGAGACCCAGGGGAAGAACAGGGTGGTGGTGGAGGGCGTTTTGTTGGGGAGGTGGGTGGGACTGCATTGCGTGTGTCTCATAGCAGAGCATGGGTTTATTCTTTGGCTTTCTTTTCTTGTGCAGTGACAGACAGCCGAGGGATCGTGGACAGTCTGCAGAGGTTTTCCTCACTGCCTGCTTACTTCCCCACGAGCTTGAGCATTTCCAACGCAGAGGAGTCCTTCTTCCTTAAAGAGGCCAACCAGGACCTGACACGGAACTCCAGTCTGCAGGCCCGGGTGGAGCCTTTCTTCATCTACCGGGCCCGGAGCCCCCCTGTCATCAATGCCAGCTATGGCCCGTTTTCAGTGGAGAAGACCATCCCCCAGGAGCTCCTGCTGATGTCCATGCCCTTTGGCAACATGGAGAGGTTTCCCTTCAACTGGAAATTAAAATCCCACATCCTTGACAGCTCCATCTACTCCAATAGACCCAAAGTGCAGACCTTGTTTTATATCACTGGCATGGGCTGGGATGACAGCGACCCTGCGGACGATCTACCCTGTGTCAAGATGTTTGCTTTCCCTGAGGCCCGGGAAGTAGCAGCCAGCTGTCGGCTGCAGGGGGCTCCAGGACTTTGTGTGGCTGAGCTGGAGCTGCTCCCTGAGTGGTTCAGCTCTGGCCTGGACCTGGAGCCCGAGGAGGAGATCCCAGCCCTGCTGGGGGGTACTGCCATGGAGCTCTTCTTCACACTGTACCCGGCTGATGAGGCTGGGCAGTGTCCTCTGGAGGAGGAGGGCAAGTGGGAGAACAACATCCACTCAGGCCAGGAGAGCCCACAGCAGGTGCTTCCTGCCCGGGAGAGGATCGGGAGTGTCGTGGTCTACCCAACACAGGATGACCTCAAGTGGTCCCTGGTGAGCTTGGATGAGAATGTCGTCATCTCAGTACCTCTGAACCTAGTGCGGGAAGGGGACGCGGCCACCTTTTTGGTCTCTCTCACGAGTGGCTCTGTGGCAGACCAGTTCACTCTTAGGTAAGAGGCTTTGTTGAATTGGATGGGATAGAAATAAACACCTAGTAATCAATGAGTTGTCAAGTAATAAAATGGCTTTTGATCACTTGCTGAGTATTGCCAAAGATAAATGTAGCTGGGCGTTAGTTAACTTACAGGAGGGGAGAAAGCGGAACTCCATTCCTATTTGTGCAGAGGTGATTTGGACACTTTAAGCGAGAGCGAGGGAGGGAGCATGGTGGCTGCTCAGCGGAGTCAGAGAAGTGAAATAGGACTTCTATTTCCTAAAAGGGTGGGTCAGGGCAAATGGGCTGGGGCCACCTGCATCTGCTTGCTGGCAGTTATCCAAGTTAGGGTTTTGGTCTCCCACAGAGGCTGGGAGACAGAGGCCCTGCCTTTCCTGATGATTATATTTTAGAGGAATAGTTCTTGAGAGAGATGCTTCTTAGTTGCAAGAGACATATTTACAATCATAAGCTCCTTTTGGTATATGTTCTAAGAAAGGGAGGTCAGGGCTGATCATCAGGCGTGTGTGGCTGGAATAAACAGTAAATCCCCCTGGCCACGCTGTGTTTTTTCAGGCAGGCACTTTAAAGGGGCTGAGATCATCTTGTAGAACAACTTTATCCTACTAGAAGCCATGGCTAGAGTTTGGCCAAGTTCTCTAGTGCAGGGGTTTGGATGGAGTTGTCATGTGCTGAGAGTTGAGCAGGTCTCAGTGTCCTATGTAGTGAGAAGCTGAAAGCATAAAATAGACACTCCTGTGAGACAATAAACCAAGGGCTGGAAATTTTTTTGGGGGAGGCATATAGTCTTTCTGGGGACTAATCAAGTTGGCTGTTGTAGCAGGAAAGCAGCTATAAATGAATGGGTGTGCCCATGTTCCAATGATACTTTATAAAAAGAGGCAGAAAGCTGAATTTGGCTCATGGGACGTAATTGGCCAACCCCTGCAACAGATGATCACATTTGAACTTGAGTATTAGACACCACCAAGTCTACAGGAATTTGAGCTGGGTCTTGAAGGATGAGTGGAATTTGAGGACAGAGAAAGGAATGGTTCAAAATTGGGAGAGCAGAGTTCAATCAGGAGATGAAGAACTACACATGTATATTAAAAGCAAGAATTTAATATAAAGAACCAACCATTAACTGGGTGTAAAGAAATATTAAGTAGGTAACTGAAAAGGCAAAAAGGCAGTGTGGAGGTATGTGGTATTAGGAAAGCAGGTGCTGCTATCACCTCTTAGGCAGGGAGAAGTTAAAATTACAAAAACTTGAAGCTTGGAGAGGCACCCTGCAGAGGAGAATCTCAGGCCTTGAGAATACAGCTTTGCTGGTACTGGTGTCACCACGGCTGGGGCAATGAAGGTCGTCCTTCAATAACTGGAAATACTGCCAACTGGGTTCACCTGCTGAATTGCAGCTGCTGCTGTGAAGCAGTGAAGCCAAGCGCCACTGATCAGAACAAGAAACAAACAGGAAGCCTGTGGTAAGGGGAGAGTCTTCCTCCTCCTGCCTGCCTGTCTCCCTGTAGCGCCCTCTACTGACAGAACAAAACAGGGTTCACAAGAAGAAGCTTTCAGAGTGCCAGCCCCCAAGCATCACAGAGCTGAAGGGTGGGTCTGAAGGTAGGAGGCAATAGTCTCATAAATGTTATGGCGTGAAAAACAGGGAAAACAGTAAAGAATAATTATGACCTGTAGGAACGACGCCAAAGTACCTTAAACTGGAATTTAAAGGACGTCCCTAATACCAGGTAGCAAATTTACACAAATGATAACAGGCATTTATTCATACAAAAGACTCAAAGAATCCAGGTAAACTGAGTGTTGCCCTTGAACCCCTCCTTTCAAATCTTAGTCCTTTCCCCAGAAATAATGAGATTAAAAAAAAATTCCCGGGAATATCCTTCTAAATTAAAAAAAAAATTGCATTTATATACACATATGTTTATAAAGAAACACAGGTTTTTGACTCTTGTTTTACATAAACAGTATGATGGCCATGGAATATAGGCTGTTTTCAAATGCTGTAATGGATATTTTGTACATAGATTTTTGAATTTATGGTATTTTACTAGTTTTTTTTTTTTTTTTGCAATTTTTTGGCTGGGGTTGAATTTGAACCTGCCACCTCTGGCATATGGGGCTGGTGCCCTACTCCTTTGAGCCACAGGTGCTGCCCTAGATTTTCAAATTTGATATATGTTTAAATGTAATGTTCTTAAAATTAAAAAAGTACCTCTATGTCTATGGTTATATCTCTTTCCTCTAACATCTATCTTTTCCCCTTTCTAAAAAATGTATCGGACTTGTCAAAGTTAATTTTACTGGCCTTTTCAAAGAAATAGTGCTTAGTCTATTAATCAATACTTCTGTCTTACTAAATGTTCAGATTTATTGTTTTCTGTTTACCCAGTTTCTTTCTGCTGTTTTCTCTGGGTTTATTATAGTTAGTCTTCGTTAGTTTCTGTAGCTGAATAAGCTTTATTTGCAATCTGTATTATTTTCTAACAATATATTTAAAGCTTTTCATTTTATTTTGAGTATTAATTAGGCCACATCTCATTTAGGTCCATATTTTTGTGTTTATTTACAATCTACACTTCTCAGAGTTTAGCTCTAAGTTTAATTGGTTTCCATCACTTTTATCTCACACTTTCTTCTTTAGATTTATTTATTCTTTGGGGGGCTACATTGCTAGTAATTCTTTCAGGTAGATTTCATGGGTGGTGCAATTTTTGAGTCCTTTTATGTTTAAAAATATCTTCATTTGCTTTCACATTTGAATGCTGCTTTGGCTGTGTGAGGATTCAAGGTTTAAAATTACTCAAATATTCTATTTTCTTTCTCAGAAGAATCTAGATAATTTGAATCTTTTTTCACCCAATTTTCTTTGTGGATAATCCATTTTTTTTTTCTCTTTTCTCTTCATCCTGGTCTTTGTACTGTGATGTGTTCAGGTGTATGTCTTTTAATTCATTGTAACTGGGACTTAGGACCTTTCATTCCGAAGACCCGCGTCACGATAAAATGTTGAGAATTTTCTTCTATTAAATTTTCTCCTGTTAGATGTTATAACTTCTTAGTTTATTCCTTATTCCTCTTACTTTTCCTTTAACTTTCCTTCCTTCTTGCACTTTGGTTGTGAATTCTGTGGAATTTTCTAGCTTATTTAATTGAATTTTTCACTGTGTATAAGTATATGTATTTTTTTTTAAGGCGAGCATGAAACAAAGTTTCATGGAAGAAAAAGATAGGCTTACAGAGTAAGAAAGCTTATAAAGCAGGATACATTCGCCATAGACAGCAAACAGGCCTCCATTGCCAGGGCAAGTAGGTGAAGAGGCCTGTATATATATTTTTGTTATTTAGACTATTCATTGAGTTTTTAAATCAATTTTAACAATCAAATTTTAATTACTGTTATTTCTAGTTAATTCTTATGGATGAAGCATCCTCTCAAATCTTGATGAAAATTATGTTTATACTCATTCTAAAGTCTTATTTTGTTTAATACGTTCTGAGTTTTCCAAGGCTCGTTTCTCTATTTGTTGGGTCTGAGAGGTCCCTGTTATTTTCCCTAAATGTTTAGTAATGTTGGTTGTGTGTTCGCTGTTATAGTTGCTGGTCCCTATAGGAGGAGACTGTTTACTAGTCCTGTAACTATTCACCATGGCAGCTCCCACCAACTGGGGAAGAGGGCCTGCCAGGTGGGGTTTGCCAAGAGTTTGCCTTCTGGGATGGGAGGTGCAGCGTGGATCGGAAGGAAGGGTATAAAGGCATGTAGGTAAATGTGTTACTTTCCTCTTGCTGCTGTTACAACTTACCATAGACTTAGTAGTTTAAAACAATGCAATTTATTATCTTGAAGTTCTGGAGGTCATACTCTGAAATGGATCTGCAGGGCTAAGCTTCTTCTGGAGGCTGTAAGGAAGAATCCACTTCCTTGCCTTTTTTAGATTCTAGAGGTTTCCAGAATTCCTTGGCTTGTGGCCTCACATCACTTCAATCTCTGCTTCATTGTCCCATCTCTGCTAACTGACATCCTGCCTTCAATTAGTAATTGACTGCTGCATTTAGCACTTCCTCCCTCATGGCGAGAACTGAGCCCATTGCTCCAAGCAGCCCCCACCACTGCTTATGGGAGGTCTGACACATGAGTCTAAACTTATTTGCTATCTCTGGTATAAGTGAGAACTTTGCTGGATGAGAAGTTAGAGGAAAGGGAGGGAAGATGGTCTGGTGGTTGTAGAAGCCATGGAGTCTGGTGGGCTCCACAGCATACGCGGCACTAGGTAATGTTCATTGAGGACTTAGGATGGTCCAGCTCATGTTGTAGGTTTTTTTTTTATGTCAATCAGTTCACTGAAATCTGTCAACAAACAACTCAATAGGCAAGTACTTCTATTATCTCATTTTTATGAGGCCCAGAGAGGTTATGTAGGTTGCCCAGGGTTGCACAGCTAGGGAGTGGTTGGTGTGATCCTTGAAGGTCTAGACTAGGGTCCACTGCTCCTGACAGACACAAGGGGCACCAGCTGCAGACCCCACCTGCGTGTGGCCCAGTCATTCCAGAGGTGAGGGTTAGTTTAGGGAGAGGGAGGTGAATTTAGAGAAGAGAGTAGAAGAGGACCCAGCATCCAGACTGTAGAGGGCCTTGAAGTGTTATTCTGTTGGTAAATAGAAACTCCTCAAGTTTTTTATCTTTTCCCTACAGAAATTAATGTTAGAGCTGAAATGGACTTTAACCCTGACTTTGCTTTGGGAAGTCAACCATGAATGCTCAGTCTCCTAGGAATAGTATCCCTGGGTCTTTGGATTTGGGATTGTGAGTCTGCAACCTTCTGGCAGGGAACACATCTAGTCCAGAATTTGCAAACTGGTGGCCCTAGCCAGATCCAGCCTGCAGATGATGCTCTTTAAAAATGTTGAGGAAACTTACCAATGTTTGGACAGGGAGATGTCATATACCACATTCTTTGAAAGTTTTAAAGATCTGGCAATTTGGCAGCACTTGGTTATAGTTGAGGAGGGCTTCCCCTGTTAGGTGCATTGCGCATTGTCTGGTTTACTCCAGTCCCCACCACCCCCTTTTGTCTTACACCTGCCCCACTTTACTCACTTCTGTTTACCATTGGCTCCTATAGGCATTTGAATTTTGAACCCCTAATATAATATTGAAAAAGAGGGATGCAATACTAAAAAGAGGGCCTAGATTTTAATCTGTGAGGGCTGGCATCCCCAATTCATCTACTGTGTGTGTTGGGGGCAGTCAGAAGTGACCAGTGGGGAGCGAAAGTACCCCCCACCATCATTGGCATGGAGTGAATTAGTTACTTCACACAGAGCACGTAGAAGAGTGTCTGGCACACTGCAGGTGTTCAGCAAGTCTTCATCAATACTATTATTTGCTATAATGCTGTTGTGTATCAATTGATGCTGTTATTTGCTATAATGCTGTCATGTATTAATTGATACTATTATTTGCTATAGTGCTGTTGTGTGTTCATTGAATTCATCCTAATTCATCCTTTCAAATTACTATGTGGGCTGGGCATGGTGGCTCATGCCTGTAATCCTAGCACTGTGGGAGGCCAAGGCAGGTGAATAGCTTGAGCTCATGGGTTCGAGACTAGCTTGAGCAAAAAGCGTGACCTTGTCTCTACTATAAATAGAAAAACTGTTTCTGTAATAGAAAAACTATAGAGGCAAGAGGATTGCTTGAGCCCAAGTGTTGGAGCTATGGTGCCACGGTACTCTACCCAGGGCAACAGCTTGAGACTCTGTCTCAAAAAAAAAAAAAAAAAAAAAAAAAAAAATTATTATGTGTACTTATGCCAAGTTCTGTGTTAACCTTTTAAATGCCTTCTCTAATTGTGCTATGAGCCACCATAAAAGGCCAAGTATTATTCCCATCCATTTTATGGATGTCAAAACTAAGACTCCAAGGGGCTAAGGGTTACCTGTCTGGGGTCACACACTGGGGAAACAATGGAATTGTGGTGTGATCCTGCACGTGTGAGTTGAGATCCCCAATTTTAAAGCACTCTTCTGGCCTGTTTTGTTTGCCTGGATGGGAACTTATCTTCACTATCAAAGCTCTCTTGGGTGAGCATTTAGGTTATTTATTAAGCATGATCTGATGGCCAGAGAATAATGCATTGGAATTGTGGAAATCAATGAAGATCATCCAAATGAGAACAAACAGAGGATATTTATTCAGAGCTTCCGGTGGCAAGGGAGTCAGCTTCCATCAGTTGTGTTTGGCAGAGACTCAAAGGCAAGCACGGTTGCTGGAAAAAGGGAAGGGCCCCGGGTATGCCTGGGTTGGAGATTTTTGGTTGTTAAGAGTTGGAGGCAGGTTAACTAGAAGTGGGTGTCTTGTGTGATGGGCTTGGGGAGCATATTTGGCTTTCTCTGGTTGACTTTGAGTTGGAAGCAGAGGCAAAAAAGAAAAGCTTGGAGTTTTTGACCAAGTCCTGACTGTTTTGGCCAATTATTACAGGGGTTGTGATTTGATTTCCTGGGCTAGTTGCCACCACATGGTAGGTTAAAGGTCTGTTGTATATGGTCTGGCTATTGTCTGTCTGTGTATTCAGTCTCTTAAAATGCTTTTTGTTTCAGGCCTAGGGACATGAATTATCTCCCAGCATAACTGATTGTTTAATCACGGGTCTCTTATGAATGAAATGTGACATATTTCTTTCTGGCTTAGATGAAGCCCTGGCTCAAAGCGTGAATGTGTGCAGTATTTCCTGAGATCTAATTTCAGAGCTGGGGACATGTGGAAAAGGGACAGATATGTACCGTTTCCATGTGCCATGTTGCTATTTCAGATCACATATTGTAGAGGGGCCAGTTTGAACAAAAGTTGAATGGTTATTCTCTAATACGAAAATAGATTCTGGGAAACATTAACACCTAATTTTCACTGTACCTTGAAAAACCTTTCAGCAAAGGGTCATAAAGTAGGGTTGGAGGGTGCTGGAGGCTGGTGGCAGGGCAGGGCCAGGCTGGAATCAGGTTAGATCTCTTCCATACATATAGGAAAGTTTTAAATATAAAAAATTCCTCTTTCCAAATACAGTATCTCTGAGCAGATTACCTGAATTTTAATCCTGGCTCTGCTATATACCAATTGTGTCACCCTGGGAAAGTTGTTTAGCCGTTCTGTGCCATAGTTTCCAGACCTATAAGTGGGGACACTTAATGCCTTAAGTTACTCTTTATGAAGTATCAAGTTTATGGCTGGCGATATGGTTGATTCTCCCTATTCTCTGATAGCTGGGGCTGAGCCATCAATAAATCCTGGGGCTCTTTCTCCATACTCTCCAGATTCTATCTACCTCCACAACTATGACCCAGGTTCAGCTAGTGTCCGTTCTTGGTTGGACGCATACAAGAACCTCCTGACAGGGCTTCCTGCCTCCACTTTTGCTCTTTCAGTCAGTTATTAACTAAAAGCCAAGTCCTCTTATGGATCATTACCTCCTGAGCTTCTCTCCAAGGACCCTTTTTCTCTCCCTCCCTCAGCCCCAGCCACAGCCACTGACCTCCTGTTGGCCTCAGGCACACTCCTACCTTTGCATGGACTCAAAGAGCCCACCCTCATCTCCCTGCTGAACACCCACTCCCACCCCACTGTGCCCCCTGGCCTACTTTATCATGTTTGTGCATGATGTATAATATCATTGTTTGTTGATTGTCTGTCCCTTCCTGCTAGCATGTGAGCTCTGTAAGGGCAGGGACCAAGGATCTAGAACAGTGTCTAGCACATCGCAAGTGCTTGATAAATATTCATGGAATGAATGAATGAATTCAGAAGTATTGTGAGGCATTTGATACTGAATTATCAAGATGGTATGAATTCATGATGTACATAGACAGGAGTTACATAAATATTGACGATTAGGACACAATGCAGTTGTGGCAAAAAATTCCTCCTGCCTATAACGTGAGAACCGATTCCTCACTTCTAGTCAAACAATGGGCTTTGTTAGTGATCCTAAACTTTCACAATTCAGACATCACCTTTCAGGTTTTATTTTGTCGTATCAGGTACCACCAGGTTTCACCTTCTTAAATTAAATCAGTTATATATACCTTCTATGTGATTTTTTATTTACTCTTTTTTTTAAAAAAAAATCAAATCAGTTTTTAAAACTCTTATAAATGCATTTTAAAAGAAAACCTAATACCTGCTACCATAAACGGAAGAAACCAATATTACTTATTAATACCAAAGAGTATTATAAAGATAAATTACATAAAATAAATCACAACAAAACACAACACTGTTAAGTTCTAAGTGAGTTCCATCACCTGCTGCAGACTGTGGAGCCATGGCCTGCTCTCGACATGAAGGAGGAGCAGCGTGTGCTAGGAACAGTCCAGGCCACATTGCCACTTTCTCCTGGAAGGGGTCAAATCTTAAAGGAGAACCTGCAGAGGATGTTTGTCTCACTGCGTGACTCGATGTCTGGGCGTCACTAGAACCATCTGCAGACCCAAGACTCATGTCAGGCCTTGGGAAAAGTGGACGGTGTTGACTTTCTTGTCCATGGGGTGGAGAAGACCGTCCAGGCTCAGCCCCAGCCTCTACCTCCTGGGCAACCTCACCGCAGGGTCGGAGGCAGAAAGTCTAACTGACAGCTGTTGGGTGGGTGCCTCAGAGACCGCCAGCTCCATATACTGTATTTTGCTGTGTATGAGGTGCCCCCATGTATAATGTGCACCCATGGTTTTTGGCTCAAATTCTCAGGAAAAAAAGTCTTTCATTTTAATTTTTTAATTCAAATTTTTACTTGTTTATATTTAGATACTTTTTTTATTATAAAAGAATTTTAGCATTTATTTTTTAACATATTATGGTATAAGAAATGTTATGTAGCAAGTCATTACAAAACACAAGAACAGATACAAGGTATAAGAAATGTCATGGACCAGTCACAGATTTATAGTATTTACGCATCATAGAAGGTCAAGAGCTCTTTGTCACTGTCAGTATAGGAAGTATCACCTTCTTCAATTTCTGCATTACAAGTGTCTTCTAAAGAGTCGCTTTCCTCATCCAGGTAAATTTCATTGTTATCAGTTCCATCTGTAGAGCTGCTGATGCCACATGTTTTACATGACTTCATAACCACTTCCTCCTTGACAATGTTCCACGAACTTAGGATCCAATCACAAACCTGGGAGATAGATGCTTTCTTGATTCTGCCTGTAGGTGTTAAATCGTTACCAGCTGACTGCATGCACAGTGGCCACTCTTACTTCATTAGGGACTTAAAGGGCTTGTTTCCTGACACATCAAGAGGTAACAGTTTGCTGGTTAGCCCACCAGGTATCACAGCAAGTTGGATTTTCAAGTCTGCTGTGATTGCTTTTAAACTTCATGTAATGTGAGCTTTTGTTGCAAATTCGATGTTCAACAAAACTGATTATTGTACTGTAGGGTATTATTTTTCATGTGGATATAGTTAATGCTTTCTAGAGTTACACTTTTAATGCATAAGCATAAATAAAAGAATAAAAATATGTAGAAATGGAATTAGTACTAACCATATACAATGTGCAACCTTAATTTTTCCTCAAAAATTTGGGGAAAAAAAGTATGCATTATACCTGGCAAAATAGGGTAGTTGTCACTGATTGCATAAATGTTTTGTGGTTACTTATGTGTCACACTCCTTGGTGACACCGTTTGCTTTTCTCCTTCCCCTCTCCCTTTCTAATTTCCAGAAAAAGCACCTGTGTTTCCATCCCTCATGAAGTTCACATTCTCAATGGGGGGGGGGACACAGTAAACACACAAATAAACAAAAACATATGCAATTAACACCCACGCAAAGTGCCATGCAGGACACAACAGAATGCAAAACATTTGAATTGCATGTCATTTAAAATTGTTTTTAGCTTTCTAGTTTGGAATCATTTTAGACACAGAAAAATTGCAAAGGCCTCGCCCTCCTCTGATGCCAATGTCATAGGGAACCACAGGATGGATATCAAAACCAGGATTTACATTGATAGAATATCATCAAATCATTAACTCATCTGCAGAGTCCCATTCCTATCCTTTTTCTGCTCTAGGATCCAAACCAGGATCCCACACAGAATAGAGTTGTTGTATCTCCTTTGTTTCCTCAACTCTATTCTGTAGTCTTATCCTGGCCAGGTGCCTTTGAGAATGCTCCTCAATTTGGGTTTGTCTGATGTTTCCTCATGATTGGATTGAGGACGTTCATAGCTGGTTGGGATAACAGTGAAGCGCCCTTCCCTCAGTGCGTGATATCAGGAGGTATTGCATGTATCTCATTAGCAGGGATTGTTAGGGTAGTGTCTGCAGGGATTGTTAGGGTAGTGTCTGCCCAGTTTCTCCACTGTAAAGTTGCTATTTCTCCCTTTGTAGCTAGTAACCACAACATCTGGGAAGATTACTCACATATCCTGTTTTGCTTCATCCTTGTGGCCATGAATTTTAGCATCCATTGACGATTCTTGCCTCGAATGCAGTAATTTCCAAATAAATGACTTACAAGTGAATATTATGGAAGAATCTTGGCTCTTCCCAATCACTTCTTATTTGAATTCATACTGTGAGACAAAGTAGCAGACATAAGAACCACGTTTGCTCATTTCTACTTGCCAGCATAATTTCACAAAACCCTGATTCTGTGATGACGTGCAGCTCTCCGGAAGGTTTTTTTTAGAGACAAAACGAGATAGAGCCTGTGGCCCCCACATCTCTTGCCTGAGTCTTACATTCCTTAATAGACAAACGATCTTAGTTCTTGCCTTTTCTTACCCATAAGATGACATCTGACAGGGTTAGTGATTATGCTTCCACAACTTATGGCCAGATAACACATTTATACTCAAACGTTCATATGAAGTCTCCACAACCTATACATACCCTATAAACTAAAACATTGGTTCAAAACGGTCTGACAAAGACTTTCTAAAAGACTCTTCCTGGACTGAAGTCCTCAAGAGGACTCTAAATAAAACTAACTGTAAGAATTCAGTCAACAATACTATGTGACCCATAGCAATGAGATGTCATGGTAGACATCGTTAGACTTTTCCTGCCTGGTGCTGAAATGAAGGAGGGTGGTCTGTGTGCTCAGGGAATCTGTAAGGCTTTGAAGAGACAGACATTTTTGACCTAAAGTGTTAATTGGAGATGCAAAGTATGGCGCGGTTACCTGTGGAAGTGGTGTGGGCAGGAAGGGACGTCCGATAAAGGGGGTCAGTGCAGTCCATGGGGGTAAATCAGGGCAGACTTCCTGGAAGAAGAAGGGGTTGTGGGCAGGTTTGGGATCCATTAAAGGAAAATGGGGCATGGGGGCAGGGCAGTGTGAGCAAAGGATCTGGCGTGCTCAGGAAGTTCTCAGGAGGCAAATTTTCCAAGTGATTAGAGTCAGGCTTGGGGTGAAATCTCAATTCCCCTCCTTCCTGGCTGTGTAACCTCACACATGTTATGACACCTCTCTGAGCCTTGCCTTCCTTTTCTGTTCAGTGAGCCTGGTAATTTAGCACCTGTCTTTCTGGATAGCGGTGAAGAGGAAATAAGATAATGAGGGAAGGGACTGAGTCCAGTATCTGGCAGCAATTTTGACTGTGATTCTTGGTGCCAGTCTTAGCAGCATGTAAGAGGATTCTGGAAGCTGCCTCAAAGACGCACAGCAGGACATTCCCAGGGCCCCCCTCATCCCTGGCAGCACCTCCCACCTACTGTGAACTTGTCCAATGAAGGATCCCCATGAGATTCTTGTGTATGTTGTCATCTCTCATCCCCTTAACAGCTCTGGAGAGGACGGTTCCCTCTATTTAGAGATGAAACAGGTTCAGAAGCAATTAATCACTTACTTGCCGTAGGGTCTCACAGCTGGAAAGCCACAGAACCAGGACTTCAACCCAGGTCAGCGGGCTTCAAAGCCTGTGTCTTTCTCATAGCCCTCTACTTTGAATGTTAATCAACTTTAAGCTTACTTTTTATGCTTAAAAAACCAGCACCTCCTTTTAGCATCCCCCCCTAGTGGCACCCCCAAATCCAGGCTTTGTTAATTTCTTTTCTTGACTAAAACTCAGATTTCCCTCGAGGAAACTGCATGGACACAGATGCTTTGAAATCTGCAGTCCTGGAGCCCAGATCAAGTCTAGAGCTTAGAGTTTAGATTTCAGTAGAGCTGGGAAGTGAAAGCAGGTGATTATTTCCGGAACGAACTGTAACCTGCAAGGTGTGCTTAGCTAACATGAGTTCTAAATGTCATCTGCTGTGTTTAGTGAGTATGTTTCTACTAATTAGAACATGGTGCTTAACCCCAAATCTGCCCTGTTTTCTTTTCCAAATGTAATGAAATCTGTGAGCCCCAAGGGAGAGGATGGTAGGGAGCAAGTGTAAATTTCAGATGCTTCAGAGGATTCTGTGCCCACAGGAGATTTTATACCTGTGCTGCTAGCTTTATCTCAGGCCACAACTTTGGATAACTGGAGTCTACCTAGATTATAATGGCAGCCGATAATTTGGTGAACACTTAGTTTGTACCAAGATGTGTTATAGCTTTAACCCTTACAGTCACAATAGGAGGTTAGAGGAATTGTCTTTCAAGTCCATTTTACAGGTGAAGAGACTCAGTCTGTGCACCTGCTCAGGTGTGAAGTGTTTGTGGCAGGGTTACTAGTCTGTAGGTGGCTGGTGCATGACCTTGATGGACCTTGGTAACCAGCCTCAACACCTTCCTTCCCCTTTCCTTCCTTCCCCTTCTCAGGGCTTCCTGATCTCCGGGCACCATCATTCTTATTGAAATGCTCACAGGGTGTGGCTCTATCGCATCCATGATGCTGAACGCACAATTCCTCGGTTATGTTCCCCTTGTGTTTATGTAGTTTTTTTCTTTAAGAGTCTATTCTAGATTCTTTTATTTCACATGACCTGGAATAATTGTTTTTTTTTTTTTTTTTTTTAAAGAAACTCCAGGGGTTTTTATATATGTCCTAGATAATATATATATTTTTTACTGTGGTAAAAATTATATAATGTGAAATCTACTCTAGTAACACATTTTAAAGTGTACAGTACTGTAATGTTGACTAGATGCACATTATCATAGAGCAGGTCTCAAGAGCTCACTCGTCTTGCAGGACTGACACTCTGTACCTGTGCCATAGCAACTCCCCATTGCTTCCTTCCCCAGCCCTGGCACACACCAGCCTACTCTCTGCTTCTGTGAGTGTGACTCCTTAAACACCTCATATAAGAGGAACCATGAGGGATTTGTCCTTCTATGATTGCCTTACTTGCTATTTAAAAGTTTTTTTTTTTTTTTTTTTCCTGGCAATTCTAACCTGGGTGGCATGTTAGGGTTAGTTTCAGTTGATTATCTTTTCACTCTTGAATGGGCCTCATTGCTTGACACCTTCATAACTCAGGCAATTTTGGATTGTATCTTGGATATTATGAATGTTCAGTTATGGAGACTCTGCATTCTGTTTTTCTTTTCCAGTGAGTATTTCTTTTGTTTCAGCAGGCAATTCATTTGGTTTCACTCAAACTACAACTCTTTCTTGGATTATAAATCCAATCTCACCATGGATCTTTTGTCTTTAGTTGAGATGCTTTAGTTGAGACTACTCTGAGTATACAGACCTGATTTGTAGTTCAAGGTTCAGCCAGGGATATTGACAGGCAGGATTTGAGGGTTCTCTCGCTCTCTTTCTTTCTCTTTCATTCTCTCATCTCTCTTTGGAAGCCATCTTGGACTCAGTTCTGTGCTTCCCTACTCCCTAACTTCAACTGCATTTCTTCCACTTGTGCTGCTCTCTCTGTCCCCTACATTGACAACTGAATTATCCTGTAGGCTAAATGGAACAAAAATGGAGTAAATCCTTTTTTAGAATGTTTCTCCTCTGAGTATGGACTCCCTACCATGATCAGCCCATTTCTCTTTACTCTTCAGACCTTCAGGTAGTTGCTTTGAAAATTACATCTACAGTTTACAAATGTTATCTGAGAGGACTGCTCCTGTAGAATCTCACTCAAGCATTATCAGAAGTAAATTTACGGGCGGCACCTGTGGCTCAGTGAGTGGGTATATGTGGCTCATATACTGAGGGTGGCGGGTTCAAACCTGGCCTCGGCCAAACTACAACAAAAAATAGCTGGGTGTTGTGACAGGCACCTGTAGTGCCAGCTACTCAGGAGGCTGAGGCAAGAGAATCACCTAAGCCCAAGAGCTGGAGGTTGCTGTGAGCTGTGGGATGCTATGGCACTCTACCAAGAGTGATAAAGTGAGACTCTGTTTCTACAAAAACAAACAAATAAACAAACAAACAAACAAAAAAACAACAACAAAGAAGTAAATTTAGTCCATTTACATTTAGTGTAATTATTGATATGATTGGAATTAGTTCTGCTATTTGTTTTCTATTTGCCACATCTTATTTTTGCTCCTCTCTTCCTTCTTTCTTGATTTCTCTTGTGCTAAGTATATTTTAGAGTTTTATTTTAACTAATCTATTGTCTTTTTATTTATTTATTTATTTTTTGTTTTTTAAATGTTATTTATTTTCAAAAAATAAGATTCTCATGGTACAGAGTTCAAAGGGTACATGCAAAACAGCATACATTGTCGAATAAAATCCCCCTCTTCCCCTCTGCCTAGGCAAGTTCTCCTCCCCAAATAAAAGGTGCCCTTCAGACTCCACCCATACAAGGTATTTTTACACAAATGATACAGACTATATATACCTTTTTCTTTTGTTCCCCCCCTCACTTAACATACATTGTTAAGATCTTAGAGCACTTTTCATATCTCTGCAGAAGAGCTTCTGTTTGTTTATTTTTTTGAGACAGTCTCACTATGTCACCTTCAATAGAGTGCTGTGCTGTCATAGCTCACAGCAACCTCCAATGCTTGGGCTTAAGAGATTCTCTTGCTTCAGCCTCCCAAGTAGGTGAGACTCAGGCACCCAACACAACACCCAGCTATTTTTTTGTTGTTGTCACTGTTGTTCAACAGGCCCGGGCCGAGTTCGAACCCACCAGCCCCAGTGCATGTGGCCAGCACCCTAACCATTGAGATATGGGCACAAAGTCAGAGCTTCTGGCTTTTAAAAAACAGCTACATGATATCCCATTGGATGAGTGTTGTATAAGATCTGACAGTTAAGTTCCTGATCATGCCACTATGTACTTACATAGGCAGCGCTGTACAAGCAACTTGGTAAGGTTTCGTCCCCTTGGTATACGTGGACGTACCAGTGTGTCATAGCTATGTTCATGTTTCTGTGTGGCATTATCTTGCTGAATGACGTTTATTATTGTTCTGTGTTTTTGCGTGCCATTCTAGAAAGCATTCCAAAGTTGCTTTGAAGAGTGGTCTAGACGCTGACATCCATGCATAGCATCCCAAGGGGAGTACTTCAAAGGTGACTGTAGTGATAGAGCAAGACTCTCTCTAAAAGAAGAAAAAAATAAAAAATAAAAAAATGCAGAGATAAGTGAAAGATACAGAAAGGGAATCATGCCACTGCTGGAGGAGGCAAGCATGCTGAGATATTAGTGTAATTACTTTATTAGGAAGCCTCAACTCACTGGGGACACTGTTTAATTTCTTCTTATAATTCTCCTCCACCATACTTGTACCAATTCCCCTTTTTTTCCTCTGAATCATAGTTTCCTAGGTAACATCTTGCCTGATTCTGTAATTTTCAGACACTTTTGTAATTAAAACAGAATTGTTCTAGGTTCTAACACTCAGCCTTGTTTAATTTCTTCCTGTAGACTAAACACTTGGTGATATTCTTTTCAGGTTGAATGTTTTTGTAATTATTTCAAATAAGGCAGGTTTGCTAGTCACAACTTCTCGCAGTCTCTTTTCTGGGAATGTGTTTCTCTTGCCTTCATTTTTTTTTTTTTTTAATTAAATGATAGCTGTGTACATTAATGTGACAATGGGGCACCATACACTGGTTTTATAGACCGTTTGACACACCTTCATCACACTGGTTAACATAGCCTTCCTGGCATTTTCTTAGTTATTGTGTTAAGACATTTACATTCTACATTTACTAAGTTTCACATATACCCTTATAAGAAGCACCGCAGGTGTAATCACACCAATCACCTTCCCTTCACACACCTCCCCACTTCCTCCCTTCCCTTTTCCCCTTCCCTCTATTCTTGGGTTATAACTGGGTTATAGCTTTCATGTGAAAGCCATACATTAGTTTCATAGTAGGGCTGAGTACATTGGATAATTTTTCTTCCATTCTTGAGATACTTTACTAAGAAGAACATGTTCTAGCTCCATCCATGTAAACATGAAAGAGGTAAAGTCTCCATCTTTCTTTAAGGCTGCATAATATTCCACAGTGTACATATACCACAATTTATTAATCCATTTGTGGATTGATGGGCACTTGGGCTTTTTCCATGACTTAGCAATACGATTGTTTGTTTATAAGGGTAATACAATCATTCGAAAGTAAGAAATCTGTTTAATTTTTTATCTGAAATGCTTTGGGAGGTACTGGACATCTGAAGATGAACTTGCTTACTGATTTGACTAAGTGTTTTTAAAGCAGATTAAAATATTAAAGCTACACAAGCATACACGCACACAATCTGCCTTGTGCTTCTCCTATTATGCCATCATACAAACATTGTCTTTTCCTTATTTCCTCCTATTATCATATATTTGACATTTAATTATTTTCTACAACCAAATATACTCAAAATTTGTATGAATGAAAATGTTTTGTTTTGTTTCGCTTTGCTTTTTTTTGGCTATAGAAATGTGGCATCATCACTTTCATGACTGCCCCAAACCCGATTTCCTAAACGTGGTTGATAATAAGAAACTCGGACACTTTAAAAATGTAGGGGGATCATGGTTTAGTCATTCTGGAATAGGGCTTGATAGTTTAACATTCCAAGGTGAATCTAATACTCAGGTAACTTGAATAAACAATAATCTGAATAATGACCAACAACTTAAAATTCTACTTTCTAATGCTTCTCAGTTTAATGTGTTATACAAACCAATGGTCATATTTTATTTATTTATTTATTTATTTATTTATTTATTTATTTATTTATTTATTTATTGAGACAGAGACTCATTATGTTGGCCTCAGTACAGTGCCATCACAGTTCACAGCAATCTCAAACTCTTAGGCTTAAGCGATTCTCTTGCCTCCATCTCCCACGTAGTTGGGACTACAGGCGCCCACCACAATGCCTGGCTATTTCTTGGTTGCAGTTGTCATTGTTTAGCTGGCCTGGGCTGGGTTTGAACCCACTACCCTTGGTGCATGTGGTCGGCGCCATAAGTACGTGCTATAGGCACCGAAACCGCAATGGTCATATTTTAAAAATGGAAATTTTAACTCACTAGTTCTAGACTAGGGCCCAAGATCTCGTGTATCACACAAGCTCGGGTAATAACTGCTTGTCCATGGAAATCTTTGGGTAGCCAAGAGAAAGAGAAAGTCTTCCAGTTGTGCATCTTAGGTCTTTTAGGAAAATGAGTCCTGGGAAGATTTAGTACCTTACATTAGAGCAAACCTACTTCTCCATTCTCTTTGTTACTATCTTGCAATTAGTATCTGCAGAAGACATAAAAGGGATTGTCCTTTTTAATCCACATGAACATAGAACCACCCTTTGGTTTGATAACCATCACTGTGTCCAGATGTTGGAGATGTCTTTGACCCTCACTCCCTAACCAACCAAAGCTTTCTGATTCAAACTTTCCTCAAATTAATCATCTGCTTTGTATGTCCTTCAGTTTAGCCTGATGAATGGATTTTTGAGAGACTCAGAACTTGTCCTCTAGGAAAAGTTTATGTAAGATGTTGTTGTGTGACAGGGTAATACTTGTTAATAGATTGGTTTGTTGTATTTTTCAGTTTAAAGTAAAAGTGACTTTTATGACCGGTATATGAATTAGTGGCTCAAGATTGATAAGCATTAAATAAATGTTTTGAAGTTCACTTATTGGACCCTGTTACTCTCCTTCTTACTTTGGGTGTCTGAAAGGACCTCATAGTTGTGTTTCAGGCAGCTATGTGCCTTATATTGAAAATGGATTTTATATCATTTCTCTGTATGTGTAGTCATCCCTAAATACACATTCGTGTAGCCTTTTGTCTTTTTCTGATTAAAATACTACACTCTTCCTACTTAATGTCTTTATTCTCGAAACTGCCTGGAGAAAAAACTAACTCCAATATATTTAAATTAAATCAAATAACACCTAAGCTGACAAATAACTTTAGTCAAGGTTTCCCTAGAATGGGGAAAGTATCCTCTTGTAACTTCCTTGCACTGAGTTTTGATGCTCAATTCTATGTCCCTCAACCCCACCCTCAAGGCTGATCCAGAGAGCATTCCTAGTGAACATGGATGCACACAAATTACTTTTTAAACCCTCATAAAGATTGCTGATCTTATTTTCCTCTTTTTTCAAGCCATTGATTTATATTTTTCCAAGCCTTTCCCCTTATGGTTAATTCCTTTTGTTGACACAGATTTGGAAAATGAATTATTTGCAAAGATGTTCTTATATTATTAAATATTTTTCAAGTAAGTCTCTTACATTATAGAGTTCCTCTTTTGTTAATTTATAAAGAGTATAAAATATTTTAGAAGTCCAGATGAGTTGGTTATTCATTTTCACATTGATGTGATGAAATTTTCCTTTCTGTCTGAGAACTAGATTATTATTCTTTAATAGATGCTATTGTTAATTATCACAATCCTCCCATACACACTCTATGACTGAATTATGGAAAGGTAATTATGGAAAGGTTCTAAGTCAGAACTGGTCACTAAGCTTATCTTTTCTCTATTTTCTCTACTTCTCATGTTGTGTCTACTTGATTATTGGGTAATCAAGACCTCTTGAATTTTGATTTGTTTTTCATTTTCTAAGAAAACTTAGGTATCTTTACAGGGAACTTATTTACTCTCCTCAATAATGCAGGTCTCTGCTCAACCCAATAAGCCTTTATTGTATTATCACATTTTATAGCTTCTTTCAACTCTGAAATTGTCTTGTTTATTCATGTCTCCCTGGCTATATTTTATTCCACTCAACCATAATATTCATAGTATATCTCCAACACCTAAAATAGCACCTTGAACATATTAAGAACTCAATAAATATTTATTAAATGAATAAAAAAATGGATAAGCCTGATTCTTAATACTTCATAGAGTGGACTAAACATTCTGGCCAATTGCATATCTGCCTCAATTTTATGTGATCACTGAGACCAAAGATAAATAATGTCAGGCCAGGTCCAAGATTCTGGAGTCCATGAGGAGATGTAAGACATATTCCAATATAATCCCACAAGTTGTGATTTGGATATGAATAGCTTACCCAAGGACTGTGGAACTGGAGCAATGCACTGTCTTATGGATTGTAATTCATAAAATATGGCTGTATTCTAACACAATATCTGATCTAATTATTTTGTCTAAGAATTAAAAATGCTGAACTTTGCATGGCAAAATGGAAGAGCAGGTGGGTGGCTAAGCAATGAAACTGGAAGATGTTTTATGTCATTGTCTTTGGTTATTTGTTGGAATTCTCATATGTACTAAAATTTAAATATTTAGCTTTCATTTTAAGTTTCTAAATTTACATAAGTAAAAGACATATGTGGTAAAAGAAATATTACCCTCTACCAGAAATTCCCCACGACTACATACACATATGTTCACCTTGAAAACTTGGGAAAACATGCTTATGATTCACAAGCAGTGCAGTGGACAGAAAATAGCACAAAGACACCCCTTGGGCAGGTCTAGATAATGGCAGAAAGTGAATGGACAGCTCAAGATGATACTTTTTAAAATCTCCTTTGCAAGTGCTGCTCTCTGAGATATATTGGCATACAAACACATGTGTATAGAATGGGAATTTTGCCACCAATATCTTGCATATTCTTGGACACAGTGACCTTTAAAATGGGAATAATTATTGTGGACCTATTAATCATGCAAAGTGACTTTGTTGAACAATTGCTGTAGAACAAAATATGTTACTTGAATATGAACTATTATTTCTTTTTTTATTAACACTGGGTAATTTTTTATTATATAAGCAGTGGAAGTAACATAAGGAGGAGTATTACAAGCATAATTTAAAAGTGAAATACTGCTTTTAAACTCTGGATATATATTTTTTCAATGTGTGCTATGAAATTATTTTTAAATGATGCAATACAATTTAGTGAAGAGACATTAAGGAGTATTTTATAATCTCTTCATTATAAAATTAAGGAAAATTAAGCCTCCCATGTGAGTAGAAATATTGTGACTTACTCTCGATAACAGAATTGTTTATTTACATGATGGAGACTAGAATTTTACTCACAATTTAAGGAGTAAAAATGACCCAGATAATGGCTTTTTCTCCTATTTTTTGGTATGTCTAAAGACAAGTCCTTTAAATATTAAATTAAAAGTCATGACTTCCTCATATGGAAGAGTCAACTTCCATATGACTCTTCTAGAGTAACTTGCTATAAACTATGGATTATAAAACATCAGTGAAGAGTGTGAGGATAACTGGTGTAAAGTATACGAGGCAGTCATTCTCACACAAGTAAAAATGATTTGTTCATAGCTTAGTCCTGGGGGTCCTTGGTTTCTTTGCATTTTCTTTTATAAAAGACAACAAGTATTGGAATTATCAGTTAAATGTTAGAAAATATATTGTTCATAAGAGAAAATGTATTTGGGGAATCCATTGAGTAGAGTCTTTTGAAACATGTTGCTATCAGGACTGTGGGCCATTTGGTTCATTTGCTAATCCCCAAGAACGTGCACATAGCAAAATGTCTCTGCCTGAGGCAGTCCCTTCAAATACTGGAGCCAAATCAGTGGGATGGAGTGGATACACAGGAATGTTTTGTCACCTTCTCAGTACCAGAGAGCTCAAATTGCTGAGCATTTCATTCTCTTTCATGGCTGAGAAATGTGTGTTCCTTATTATGAGGGCTTAGGACTTGCATATTGTGTAAGAGCGCAGATGAGTAAAAACAAATTTAAATATAAGCAATACACTGGTTTATACTTTGCATGTTGTAAATACTCTTAGAAACAGTATGGGGCCTTATTAAGTTTGAACCTCAGGTCTTTCAACTTCCTTGAGAAAAGAGAACAAATGGTAAATGCATGAGAAAATAAGTAACTAACGCTTGCGATTTCCCACTTCAGCTCAAGCCCAGATATTTTTGTCAGTTGTTAATTACAGTCATGTTTCTCTAAAGCATTTTCTTTTTTAAGGAGAAAAAAAAAAAAAAGAGAGAGGAAGAGAAGCATTTCAAGGAGAAAGGCTGAACCATGCAATATAGGTTCACGCTTTTCTGAGTACAGAGGAACATATTGGGATGAAGGCAATCGGCAGGGCTGTGAGCTGGAGAAGGGGGAGCCGATGTGTATCTTGAGTGGGTGGAAGTGGAAACCAGACTGGCATAAGTCAAGACGTGGGGCTAGATCCAAATTCGAAGGAGAAAATGGAGAAAATGGCAAGAGTTGGGGCTTGAAATGGGGGATGTCTCAGGGAAAAGAGAAGATGAAAATATGTTCATCAGCCGAAGAAAATCTGCTCAACATCGTCTTCATTGCCTTCTTCTTTTTCCAGATACCTACTTTTATAGGACGGTAGGTCGCTTCCTATTTTTTTCCTATCCAAAAAAAAATTTGGATTTTTTTTTTTTTTTTGTACCTCATTCAACTCACAGACTTCTCTGGCTTAAGGGCAAGAAGGAAGAGCAGAATTTTTACATGAAGAATTATTAAAGCAAAAAGAAGTAAATTAACTGATTGAAGGTGACATATTAAATCACTAATGGGGTTTGTATTAGGGCCACATGTGCTGACCCCTCACCCTGCATGATTCCCAGAATTTTTGCGTTGGTGTGCCCAGATAAGTCATTTAGTGTAGGCACCCATCATCTAGCCCACCTGCCCTTGGAGCAGTGCTTCTCAACCTTCCTCATGCCGCCGCCCTGTAATACAGTTCCTGTGGGTCACGACCTACAGGTTGAGAGCCACTGCCTTGGAGGGTAAAATGCTGACTGAGCTGGCATTGTACCCACTGCCCTGGCTTTATCCTGCTTCTTCTCAGGATGAATATACTTCCTATCAAGGACACTATGCAGGTAATTTTGTTGAGCACAAAGCCCTGGGCTTCCCTGAAATGCCCTGAAATGTCAGTTACTGTTTTGATTGCTTTCTTAGTTTCTACAGACACTTGTTGACAGGAAACTCTGTGGCCACCATTCATTGCATTTAGGTAATCAAACAACCACAAACTGTCGCTGTCACTTTCATTTCCTGTCATCATTCATTTTCTTTATCTGCTGCTAGTTTATCCTGGTGGGGCAGCGTCTCATGCTTTGTGCATCAGCAAGGGAAGTCTGTAGGTGTGTGCAGGTGCTGGAAAAAGATGTGAGAGGGGATTGGTGAGTGCTTGCAACCTTGCTCCTGGCATTCCGTTTATGTCATTTACCTGTGGGTTTAGAAAAGTTTTCTGTTTCTAGGATCAAATGGAAATCCCAGCCTTATTGCTGCAGGATTTTCTTAATCCTCCCACAGTAGTTAAAGACTCTCCCCTGCTTCCCTTTGTTTGTGGTAGTGTGTGCAGCAGTGATGCAAGTCAGGCTTAGCTGCCTCCATCAGTAGCCCCAGCAGAAAGCTGTGTGATGGTAAGAATTGGATTTGGTTGTCCTTCACAAGGACCTTTCTCCCAGCTGTTTCTATGTCAGTGTATGCCTGTATAGCTCAGAAGACTATCAGGAAACAGGTGTTTTTCTATTAATAGCCAGGATGTATCAGAGGAAAGAGAAGGTACAGAAGTATGTGAAAATCAGGTGGTCCACGGTTGAATACTTAGTACACAATAACTAATCACTCGAAGCTTATAGCTATTTATAACGAAGTCTATAATTACAAACCAGGTGGCTGTGGTTAGGAGATTGTGGGCTTTCTAAACAGGTTACTTGACTCACCACTACAGTTTTAGAGAAGAATGTCCACCTGGGTGGTGGTGGTATGTCACGTGTCTGCCTATAAACTGCACACGTGGGCCTTCCCTAGCCTCTTTGTGTGCATAAAAGTTGAATTCTACAAATCTTCCTCCCCATTTGAAAATATAATGGCCAGAACATTTTACTAGAGATTTTGTAGGCCTCAAGTCCAAAATTTTCCTGCTGAATCTTATGTAGAATTTATATAAATTGGAATTTGCTGATGCAGTATTTTGAAAATCAGGATGTCATCTGAGTAGTTGACTCTGTGGCTATAGATTTTCTATTTTTTCTTACCATTTATTTCAGAATGCCTAAGATGGTTTGAACAGTAGTATAATAGTCACGGTATGTTGTGAAAGTGAAGCTATGAATAAGTTGTCAAATATTTATTGAGTACTGCATATCTCTTATGACTGGTGATTCTTTTAAGGTCTGTGGGCATATAAATAAGTTTAGGAGATGGTCCTTGTATTGAAGGAGCTTCCTTCTCAATGGGGGAGATAATATATGATAAGAAGTTGATAAACTGTCTGCACTATATGTTCTACCCTGACTGACAATATTTGCAAAGCTGGTAAGATAATGGATTAACTATGGAAAGGAAATCATTTATACTTACAAGTTTCATGAAGATAAGTCTGCAAAATGGCATTAATAAGTAAAAAAGGAGATTGCAGGGCATTTGCGTGTGATGAGTACTTTGTCTATTGCTGCTATAAACTTCACTGTTTAAAACAACAACACCTATTTATGACTTCACAGCTCTGCAGATCAGGTGTCCAGCCTGGATTCCTGGGACCTCTGCTCCACGCCACCCAGGCTTCAATCCAAGTGTCACTCACACATTATGTTTTGTATTAATAGCTAAAGATCCTCTACCAAACTCATGTAACTGCTGGCAGAATTCAGTTCCTTGCAGCTACATGATTGAGGGCTACATTTTTAGGCAGTCATTTTCCAGGAACTACTCTTAGCTCCTAGAGAACTGTCCTGGCCCTGACCATGTGGCACCCTGCATAGGCTTCTTACAGCATGGCAGCTGGCTTCTCCTAGGCAAATGGGAATGTCCCAGGGAAAAGAGAAGGCCTTAGTCCACCTTTGAATCGCCTCTTCAGAAGGCCTTAGTCCACCTTTGAAAGGCTTACCCTTTAAGTCAGGCCTCCCCAGGCTAATCTCCCTTTGAATTAATAAGTATGGGAGTGAAATCCTATGGTATTCCGAAATCTTGCTGCTCACAGCCAATGGTAGGGGATTGCACAGGGTCTGTACAAAGAGGGTAGGAACCTCAGGGACCATCTCAGACTCTGCCTACCACAGTGAGAGAAACAATGGGACATGAGGTGGTTTCACATGGTATGTTGGGAACATAACTAGCAGATCGTTCTAATTGCAGAAATCAACTGTGAAATAATTTCAGAAATGCCAATTTGGGAAAAAAATCAGAGTTAAAAAAATCTCTCAAGGCTTTAGGCCATTTTGATGTGTTAAATGCTTTCAGCATAGCATTTAAAATAAGGGTGTGAGAGAACCTGCCACTCAGAATGCTTGGAGATAGCTTGACTTCTAAAGTCGCTGATAATGGCTTGGCGTAAGGTCAGCAAATTAAGGACTAAAGCCTTTTTTATATAGATTGGTAGGTAAGAATTGTTTATTACATTGTCAATAGTTCTCAAAAATGCAAAAAGAAGAAGAAACAGGAGAAGAAAAAGAAGATGGAGGTGATGCGGAGAGAGCATGAGGATGAGGAAAAGGCAGACATAATGACTAGATGTGCCCTTTAAACCTAAAATATTTATTATTTGTCTCTTTACAGGAAAAGATTGCTGTTTTCTAACCCTAACTCCTAGGGACAAACCTCAAAGGCAATTCTTAAATTGGAAATACTCGTAGAGCACAGATGCTGAAGAAAATCTACTCAAAGTTCACGTTCAAATGCAAATCTCAGATCTCACTCATACAACTGTACCCAGAAGGGCTCCTGGAAAGTGTGTGTGTCTGTGGGAGGGTGTGGGTGGAAGGATTGAGGAATTCTTGATTACTGGGGTAGGCTTAGCATATCACTCTGTCCCTGTTTCAGTTCCTCCGTGGTCTGAAACAACTGTCTGAACTAAAATTTTCCAGTAACTGCTTTGTTGTATTTGTTTATTTATTTATTTGGGATTTATCACAACTTTTTGATCTAAATATATACATTTTCCCACTTCTGGGAAATTATTTTCTATTAGTGCTTTGACATTTCAATTTTAATACCCTATTTATTCTGCATTAAAAAAATAACTTCAGGTTTGGAATAATGGCTCATGCCTATGAATCCTAGCACTCTGGGAGGCTGAGGCAGGTGGATTGCCTGAGTTTAGGAGTTCTTCACCAACCTGAGTCAAGAGCAAGACCCTATCAGTAAAAATAGTTGGGCGTTGTGGTAGGTTCCCATACTCCAGTGGTTCTCAACTTTCCTAATGCTGTGATGTGTTTTCATCGTCACAAAGTGGTCGCGACCCACAGGTTGAGAATGCTGCTATAGTCCCAGCTACTTGGGAGGCTGAGGCAGGAGAATCACTTGTGCACAAGAGTTTGAGGTTGCTGTGAGGTATGACGCCATGACAGTCTACCAAGGGTGATAAAGTGAAACTATTTCAAACAAACAAACAAACAAAAAACAAAAAAACAACAACAACAACAACAACAAACCCTTTACTAATGGGTGTACCTGAATTTATCTTAGATGTAATGTTTCCTCTCTTTTTATTTATTTATTTATTTATTTATTTTTTGTCTTTTTCTCTGGTCTTTCACTCTTTGGGATATTTCTTCAAATATATCTTCTAATATTCTATGGAATCTCTTATATTAACAAACGTACTTTTACTTTTATGTTCTGAGTATTGCTGTTATATATCACCGTGTTATTGTTTTATGTTGTTGTAAGATTTATTTGAATGTACTGATAAGCCTTTTGCTAAACTTCCTAGATTTCTTTTTCCTCAAAGTCATTTCTTGTTCTATGTTTATCTTTGTTTTTCACTTTAATGTTATGTTTTTATTAATGTTGAATGAAATAGTTCTTAATAAAAATTCGGGGAACTTAAAAACTTACTTATAGGCAGTGTGTGTGCAGAAGGAAAGGCTTACAGATTAACAGACCATGTGTAGGGTAAGTGGACCATACCTGTATGATTTAGTGCTCTACAAAGCCCAGATATGGAGGGTTACCAAATCTTGTCTCATTCTGGTGCTTTAATTCTGTACTGACAATTTGTCCTGTTATTTTATTATTATTTAGTTAATGAAAATCTAGCTGCCAAGTAATTAAATCAGCAGTGAACCTATTTGGATAATTAGCCCATGGCAATCAATTCTGTCAAACTATATACCATTTCTGTGCCTCAAATGTCTCCAGATTTTGGTAAGGATCACCATGCACCTTAGTTACATCCTTCTGCATGCAATCTATAGTTTCCTCCATCCTAATTCATCATTTATCATTTCTCTACTAATTTTCCATTTTTTAATACTTGGCCAAAAATCTTTGCTTTGCTAAATGAGCCTCCTCGTACACTTTCTGTCCTAGTGGATTTATGCTATTGTCACTTTGCATTATTTTAATTAATTCTCATGGTGGTGAAGTGGTAAACATATGTAGCCAATCTCACTTCTTTAACTTGTCCTCTAAAGAGGCACAGGTTGGCTGACTGGATACAAAATTCAAGCCAGATATCTGCTGGATCCAAGAATCGCATCTTACATTAAAAGACAAATATAGACTCAAGGTGAAGAGATGGTCATCTATATTCCAGGCAAATGGAAAGCAGAAAAAAGCAGGCGTTGCAGTCCTGTTCGCAGACACAATAGGCTTTAAACCAACCAAAATAATTAAGGATAAGGATGGACACTTCATATTTGCTAAAGGTAATACACAATATGATGAGATCTCAATTATTAATATTTATGCACCCAACCACAACGTACCTCAATTTATAAAAGAAACTCTAACAGACATGAGCAACTTGATTTCCTCCACTTCCATAGTAGTTGGAGATTTTAACACCCCTTTAGCATTGCTGGATAGATCCTCCAAAAAGAAGCTAAGCAAAAACATTTTAGATTTAAACTCAACCATTCA
>CAUYPK010117353.1:0-19044 GCA_963574355.1 Loris lydekkerianus
ATTTGACATATTTTCATCACAGTGGTTAACATAGCCTTCCTGGCATTTTCTTAGTTATTGTGTTAAGACATTTATATTCTTTATAAACTATATTAGTAAGTTTTAAAGTTAACATTTTCATATGAATATTATGGAATTTTAATATAGAATAAATCATGAAGGAGTTTTTAAAGAAGACTTGAAGTGGGGAAGGCCTTTAAACGTATGACGTAATACCAAAAAGATAATGAAGCTGAATAATTTGATTAAGTAAACCCACTCTATACAAAGTATAATTTGATTAAGCAGAACCCACTCTATACAAAGTATAAAGAAAACAAATTAGAAACAAAATTTGAAACTCAAACAAATAATTTTCTCAATATGTAAAGAGTTATCTGATGTAATTTAAAACCAAAAATATTCTGAAAGAAAAATATTTACAGGATGGGATCATCATATTTTTTAGAAAACTAAAAAAATACAGTGCTCTATGTGAGTGCTTTGTTATTTAAACAAATACATTTATTTATTTATTTGTTATTTAGACAACAACTAGTTAGAAAATAAATTTTAGAAAAGCCTCTTTATCAATGCTATAAAAAAGATTAAATACCCAGGGATAAACTTTACATGATATGTATGAAATCAATGTGAAGAAAATTTTAAATCACTATTGAGAGACTCAAAAGAGACATTAGCAGATAGAAAGACAAATTGCATACTTACATAATAGGACTCAAAATCAAATATGTCACCTCTCACTAAGATAGAGTCCATAAATTTAGCATTCTATAAATTTAGTATGATTCCAATAAAAAAGAATAGGAATGTATATATATATATATATATATATATATATATACACATATGTATATAAATACTCAACTTGTTATGAGTGAAATAAAAATGAAAATAGCACTGATATCTTATGTTTAACTTAACAAATTTCAAATATAAAAATGATGACTATATGGTACAAGTATGGGGAAACATTAGCTCTTGTACATTTTTTACATCCCCACTGAGAATATAAATTGGCAGAGCTTCTATTTGCCAATATCTATAAAGATTATAGATGTACATATTCATTGATCTATCAATTCCACTTCTGGGGCTCTTTCCTATAAATATATTTGTGTAAAATGATTTGTATACAGATTTGATCATTATAGTATCATTTACTAGTAATTTACTAGTAATTTTTGTAATTTATTAATTACAAAAGACTGAAACAATCTGAGTGTGTACTCATAGAGAGCTGATTAAAGAAATCATTGTACATCTATATGACAGGCTATTAAGAAGCTATAAAAGAAGATGGGTGGAATTTCCAAGATACATTAGTAAGTATAAAAAGCAGGACACAGAATTTGTGAATAGCATACCCCCCCCCATTTTCATTTAAAAAGGCAATATGCATATGGTATACAACAGAACTTCTGCCCAAGGGACTATAGTTATCTGGTCTACATATTGGGTGGTCAACATAAGGAACCAGGCCTACTCTACTGCTATATACATGTGGTGCATATCTGGTCTATGAAAATTAGGTCAACTTAAAGAGGTGGTCAATACAGAGAGGTGATCAATTATGAAGGTCCTATTGTATGTTATAAATATATTTCATATTTTTAGTTAGTAGTTTATAAATGGTTTACAATTCAGCTATTTGCTTTCTTTAAAAAAGTTTTCTAAATTTATTGATTTTTATTATTCGATATAGAAATTTTTGTATTTTTTACTTAATGTTATGGAATTTATATATCTATAACATGGAACATTTTATTTTTTCCCATAAAACTTAATTTGATTTATTTATTTTTGCACTGCAGAATTTTGCCTTAAGTTCATTATTATCATTATTATTTTTGTTTTTGAGACAGAGTTTGCCCTCAGTAGAGTGCTGTACTGTCACAGCTCACTGCAACCTCAAACTTTCGGACTTAAGTGGTTTTCTTGCCTCAGCCTCCCAGTAGCTAGGACTACAGGTTCCTGCCACATGCCCAGCTATTTTTGTTGTTGTTGTTGTTATTGTTGTAATGTAGTTTAGCAGGCCCTGGCCAGGTTCGAACCCACCAGCCCCGGTGCATGTGACCGATGCCCTAATCCCTGAGCTACATGTGCTGAGCCAGGTTCATTATTGTTATTTTTTTTAATTTCAAAGTATTACAGGGGTACATGTATTTTTGGTTACATGGATCACTTTTATAATGCATGAATCATGGTTGCAAGTGTGCCCATCACTCAGATAGTATTCCTTGTATCCCCTACATAAGTTTCTGCCCATCCCCTTCTCCCTCTACCCTGTGGTGCTTTCCTTTCTGTTAAGTTTTCCTTCCCTCTAAGCACATGAACACTCTTCAGTAAATTCCAGTTAAATAGTGAGTATGTGCAGTGTTTATTTACGATAGTGGTTTCTAGCTCCACCCAAATTGTTGCAAATAGCATCAAGTCATCCTTCTTTGTGGCTGAACAGTATTCCATGGCACATATATACCATATTCTGTTAATTTATTCATGATTCATAGGCACTTAGGTTGATTCCACATCTTTGCAATTGTGAATTGCGCTGCAATAAACATCCAAGTACAGGTGACATTTTGATATAATGACTTCTTTTTTCTTTGGGTAAATACCCAGCAGTGGGATTACGGGATTAAATGGTTGAGCATTTTAAAGAAGACACCAAGATCCAGACCAGTGATGACGGAAAGCGACCTAGCTTTCTGCAGGCAGGACCAGAATTGCATTCTAGACTTTCTGCATCTTAGTTCAGGTCCACAACAGCAGAAGAAAGAAAGTTTGTGTAACTGGATATTATAAAGGAATCGATTAAAAAAAGAAAACAAAAACTTATAGTCTGATAGGAATATTTTACCATCTCTCATCCACGAAAATGCTAGTTATTTCTTCATCATATGGCATGGTCTTGAGTCACCGCTTTCAACATAGTGGCAGAGACTGAGCTTTCATTTCTCTCACAGGTTCTCCTTTGTGACTAAGATATTTGGAAGATAACTGCTTAAGGGCAGAAAAGATTATCTGTGTCTGGGAAGCAGAGATTTCCTTTTTGCTATGCTATGTGATACCATTTCCTTTAAGACTGGTATGCAAACTCTCCTCAAGCATATTAGCTTTCTTTTTTTCCCCTGAATTATTTCCTTTCTGATTGTGCCCTATGTCACCTCAATTCTTATAATTATCATTAATACAATGTGCCCTTTCAGTTAAATTATATTTTTAATGCATATTTCTAAATTTAATGAAGCTTCCACCATATTCTAGGCACCATGTTAGGAATGCAGGACAAAGAAGTGAATCATAGTTTATACTTTTAAGAAAATCAGTTTAATTAGAGAGACAGACTAATTTAAAAATTATTTATTGATGACTGTATGACAGGGACTGTTTGGGCTGTTGGGGATATAGCAGTGAGGAAAACCCCAAAAATCTTAGGAAATTTTGATGATATATTGGGGTCAGCTGATTTTCTCAGTGTGATAATTTCATGGTTATATAAGAAATGTTATTCTTAGGCTATGCAGGCTAAAATATTTAGAGAATAAGTAAGTCTTAAGATGTAAACAACTTTTGATCAAATGATTCAGAAAAAACAATTTTTTTTCTCTAGGACATAAAGACTTCTTTAACAGGAGAAATGCATTTGAATTATGCCTTTTAAAATCTTTTATGGGTTCTTCTTTGTGATCAAGTGGCTGTAGTTATCATATAATTGCATATACTTAGAAGATATTTAAATTTATTTTACACAATTATAAAGTATATGGCTGTATCTATTTCTGGAGAGTTCAGCAAAGCACATAAATGGCAACCTAACAACAATCATTGACTTCTGGTGGTGAGGCTTTGTAACACGGTTCATTGTACAATTCTTTAAACATTTTTGCATGTTTGACATTTTTGATAGAATAGAGAGTTGTAGAAAAGAGAAAAAAAAGTTGGAAAAAAAAAATCTCTAATGGAATGTACCTTCTCCTGGGGGGAGACAGACATAAAGAAATAAATAATTACAATATATAATATATCAGATGATGACAAATACCAAGAGGAATCACAAAAAAGGAAGGAGTAAGAAAGGTATAGTTTTAACAAAAATAATTTATAAATCTATGTACTTGAATAATATTTAAAATGCTATAAATACAATGATTAAGGAGTGATTTCTGCCCTGTGGGGTGTGCAGAAAATAAAACCTCGAGAAGAAAATATTTAAACAGTATCTTAAGGAATTAGTGAAAATTTTACTGGAAAGACAAAAAAGAAGTAAGTTAATCCTGAAAAGTATTCTAGAGCAGGTTAAAAGTGAAAATGAGTGGCTCCCAAGCCCTACTAATGAGATTATGGTTCAAGGGTCCTGGCATTTGCATTTTTATAAAGCTTTGCATAATTCTAATGTGATATTCTATAGAATGGAAGAAGATATAGCCTGTGAGAAAAGACAGAATAGGAAAAATGGCTGGAAATAGAAACTGTTGCTGGACAGAAAAGAGACTTTCTAGTATGATACAAACTTTGGAAAGTATTCTGTGGGCACACCATTAAAGGTTTTAACCATGGGAGTTATGTAAGTGATCATACATGGATTTTAGAAAAATAACTCAGATGATATATATAGGTAAATTGAGAGAAGAGGGGTGATACTGAAACCAGGGGACCCGTAGGTAAAGTCACTCTAGTAGTCAAAATGAAAGTTGATTAATAACTTTCTGAAACCAGCAATGCAGGGGTATTTGGAGGGAGACTAAACAGCTCTTAATGACGTAATGGGAGTGAGAAGGAGAACTCCACATTTCCTGATTGTGTGAGCTACCCACAGACCTAAGGGAAGTAGAAGACACAGGTTGGAGGGGTAGAGAATGCACGTCAACTTGCAGGTTTTGATGAGCTTGTGCATCATACAGATCAATTCATCAAACACCAGAGAACATAACCCTGATGTTGGGCAAGGACTTGGGACCGGAAATAAAGATTTTGGACACTTTAGCTTATGCGTCTTAGTTGGAGCTCTGAAGACTAGTCTTGGTGAAAAATGTTCCAGATGCTCACAGAAGATGCTGAGCAAAGAAGTAAATATGAGCAACACTGAAAAGCTGGTCAGCGCAGGCCGGGCACGGTGACTCACTCCTGTATCCAGCACTCTGAGAGGCCGAGGCAGGTGGATTGCTTGAGCTCACGAGTTTCAGACCAGCCTGAGTAAAAAGCAAGATCCCATCTGTACTAAAAATAGAAAACCTGAGGCAAAAGGATTGCTTGAGCCTGAGTTGGAGGTTGCTGTGAACTATAACACCACGGCACTCTACCCAGGGCAACAGCTTGAGATTCTGTCTCAAAAAGAAAAGAAACTGGTCAGAGGAGAAAGAGGCAATAAAAGCCACTCATTTTGTTTTTGTTTTTTTTTTTTTATGCCAAAGAGATTAGAAATTTCTCAAAGTCTAGACAGTGTCTTTTACTTCCTTTGTGCACATTTCTGAGGCATTACTGCAGTGTACACAAGTCTTTAATAATTGCCTAGTGGCTGTCGTTATGATATAATGGCATATACTTAGAAGGTATTTGAATTTATAGCCATTTGTAAGGCATGTATAAGAATCAACCGTTTGCTTTTAGCAATAACACCAGAGTTTAGATTAGTGATTTTCAACCAGTATGTTGGTGCACACTGGTGTGCAGTAAGAAGATCTTAGGTGTCCCGTGAAAATTTTTAAAGGTCATTCATTAAGTTATTTTTGTAAAAAGTTCAAAGCACAGTAAGTTCTTTTTCTTTTTTACTCTTTTTTCTGATCAACATAATTTAAGTGTGCCTTGGAAGTTTATCTATACCTTCAAGTGTGCCAGGAGATAAAAAAGGTTGAAAAACAGTGGTCTAGATGAAGGACTTAGAGCCTAGTTATCAAAGGCTGAGATTATTATGAATCAAAGAAAATGAGTTGTCTTATTCAATATTAGAACTTAGCCTAAAATCAACTTAGTTAAAAAAAAAAAGAGATTATTCAGATAGAAACTATTAATACTTTTTAAGATTGCAGGCATTTTCCAAGGGGTCTAAGGACTATATATTAACATATTCTTAGACATTTTACTTCTTTTTTGCCTACACTTCAGGCTCTTTTTCTCACACCAGAATATTTTAAAAATGTTTAAAAACATTTGGCTTCTGGTGGCATATGGAGGCTCATACCTATAATCTTAGCACTCTGGGAGACCAACTCAAGAAGATCTTGAGTTCAGGTGTTCCAGACCAGCCTAAGCAAAGTGAAACTCCTCCCCCTTATTAAAAATATAAATATTAGCTGGACACTGTGACTTGTGCCTGCAGTCCCAACTACTTGGGAGGCTGAAGCAAGAGGATCACTTGAACCCAGGAGTTTGAGGTGGCTATGAGCTAGGGCAAGGCCATGACACGTTAGCCCAGGTGACGGAGTGAGACCTTATCTCAAAAAACAAACAAAAAACATTTGTCTTCTGTATAAGATACCATTCATATAGTTCTTACCAACTGTTAACAATACTTCAAAAATCATTCTATGACTATTTAGTGCCCCTATAGGAAAAAGAGTCTTCTGACTGTAGTGATTCTTATAGCTACTTGTAGCTTACTAATATTAGCATCCAGGCTAAATGAATGAAAGGCAACACTCTTTAATTTTAAGTTGTGTGACTACTGTCTCCTTAGATACTGCAGTAGAAACCAGAGTGAACAAAAGAATAACATTCTTCATGGATTATTAATTTTAAAAAAAAGAAAACTAAAATCAATCATAGGAAAGATTAGCAAAGGTCACTCATAGGACAGCTGGATGACCTTCAAACCAAGAAAACCATGCAGATGTGTTGAAAGAGATGGAAGTGGAAAAGCATAATATTTATTAGACCCCATGGCATCTTACAGTACTCAGGCTCATAATTTCCTAAATGACTCAGCTGCCATTGCACAATCTGAGACACTTTGAAAGACCCATTTCCTCAAGACAAATTCAAAATGCTAAATGGTTCTTTGCTGACTTACGTTATTAAAATTATTTTCCAATTTACTAAAATACATTCCAGATTGCTGTGTTTACCTGCTGTGTTGACTAATTTCTATTGTATTAAAAATATCTTAAGAGCCCTTACTACAGACACTGATTTGTTTAATTTTCTAGATCACCATGGGCGCCCCAGCCATTAGCCCTTCAGTATTTCCTGTGTTATTTTGAGCACTTCAAAAGACTTTTGGTCGTGTGCTGAAAATAAATTTTAGTCAAATGATTATTTGACTTCAGGAAGAGGCTGAACATATAGGGAACATAAAAATGAAGGGGTAAAACATAGAGCAAGGTTGTTGCCATCCCCAAAGGCAAAAGCCTCAATCCAGAAAAGTGGATCTCTTTTCAATTTATAACAAAAAAACAACCTTGAGAAAATAAACATAGTGGCTTAGACAAGTTTCCATCACTGAAATTTATTCCTAAGAAAATCAGACCACAAGTTATGTGTAAGAAATGATATGGACAAAGTTCTGAAAGAATGAGTGAATTCTGAAATTTATTCGATCAAACTCATAAATTTTTGTTCACTGATTTATGAATAATCTTAGGGACTAGAAAAAAAGGTGATGTTATGCTCACCATTGGAGGGGTAGTCTTTTTCACTTCCCAGAACTTAGTAGTAGGTAAATTTTGTTATAACCGATAGTTAATAATTTACAGTAAGAAGCATAAATCATTTTTTCATAACTTTCCTGAGAAATTCACACTCACTAGCACTGCATCTGTTTGCTCATTTGTCTTTGCTCTGTTCATAAAATTTAGGAAGTTGTCCTTAGAAGTAAGTGATTGGTTTGCTAACGTTCCTTTAGGAAATATACTATGTTTAGACAGCTCTAAAACAATTAGCATCCGGACCGAACATCTGATAAACTGTAAAGCAGGAATAGGTACTTTAATTTTAGCGTAATGATGACTTATTTCCTCTCATTGCAGATCTGTGGCTTCTTGTTTCTAGGATCCAGTCTCGAGAAGGGAGAAGTTGCAGCTGAACTTTGTACAAACTGAAGAAAACCACTCTAGAGAGGAAGCTTGTATGTGTATTATCAGAGTCACAATCTCAGTTTCTTAGTTTGGGAGTCCAGACTTTTATAAATAAGTGATAATTTGCTGAAGGAGTTAAGCCCTTCTGTTGTGAGTCAAAAGTATGGTTTAGTGACAACTTATCCTTCCACCGGAGTCAGTGTAGGAAATCTGAGAAAGTGTGTGTGCATATACATAGTTTTTGGAGGTATTTCTGAAATTTGTATTAGAAAATACATTTCCAAGGACATTTATATCCATCTTTTTCTTGTTCTTCCCTTAAATGAACTTAAGAGTTTTGCTGCTGGCCTTGAAGGAAATGAAGAACAATAAAATTAGATCATCTCTTCTCCATGTTTTTTTTTTTTTTCTTCCATTTGCATTTTCTTCAAATCCCCAGTAAAAGCTATTAAGTGGCATAAATGTTAAGTTAGGACTAAACACCTATTGTTTTTGTCCACATCTAACAAAGTTTAGTCAAATGGTTGTGTGAAAATTCTAGCCTTGATTATTTCTTTGTTGTGAAAATCTTTGAAAACTAAAAAGAGTATTATGAACTTGAAAAAGGTGTGACGGCCAATTGTTTGAACTCCCGTGAAAGAATTCTCCCACGTATTCACAGAACACAGTGTTGTGATGTTAGAAACTCAAATGCTTCCCATACAGGATGTTAGCACTCACACACGTGTCTGTGGCTGTGATGTGGGAAGCACAATACCTCCGGGTTTGTAAGGATGTCGGCAATAAACAGGATGCTAAGTAACTGCTAAGGACACAGTGCCTCTCCTTGAAGAGAGAAAAAGTTTGAAGGTATTAATGGCACTATTTTGCTGGAGTAAATATAAAAAAAAAAAAAATTCATATCTTTTCCCAAAGATCTTTTATATATTCCGTATATGTATTAAACATAAAATCCCATTTTAAACAATAGACATTAATGAAATTCTAGAATATTCTAAACACAGTACACATATCAGTTTTTTAAATAATTGCTTTATTTTAATACTATAAATAAAAAATTAAAAATACGATTTAATATGGTTATTTCTGAGTTCTCTTCAGATCAAAGTGAGTAAGAATGTATAATTCTATGCAGTCTGTAGTAATGACTTCTGATCAATTTAAATGCTAACTTTTTCTGTACATTAATTTTAGAGGAATAAAGCTGTACCATTATGGCCAGATGTAAATGGTTATGATTCAGCAGGGTTTATACTGCTGTAACTGTTGATCTAATAAAGGCTGAGCATTCTATCACTTTTGGAAAGATACAAACCAAGCACTACATTCATGATTGCCGTTGGTTGGGAGCTGAATGCACAGGAAAACCAAGGGAAGATGCATTTCAGGAAGAACATATGTTCTTCAGGAATTGTTTCTATAAGATCCTTATCGATAACCCATCATTAATTGTGGTCTCTCTTCATTCTTTTAAAGGGCAGAAATTGGTGTGAATCAAAGGACTGTAGACAGGAACGCAACTTTCCATAGGAATGCTTTTTCATCCAGTTATTCAGTTATCCCCGAATAACTGTTCCTATGTTCCGGCTGCTTTTTTCCTGTCTCTACATTTTACCACATCCAACTTCCCCCCTCTGCCCTGCATCCTTGCAATGGACCTGGAAGCATGAGAATGGTCTCTCCGCTCCTCTCAACCCAGCCTGGCCTCCCTCTTCCTTCACATTCTCAGAGGGTTGCCCACCTGTCCTCCTGACCGTCTTCCTTCCGCTTTCAGATCTTGCTCAATGTATCACCTTCTCTTTCAAATGCACATTCCGCTTGTGTTCAAGATTCTCTGATCTTAAAAGAAAAACATAAATAACAGCCACTTCTATATTGTGTGCCTCATTTTACCTCACTTCTCCCTTTTCTCTTGAGAGCCAAACTTCTCAAGTTGTTTATCGTTTCTACTTCCTTACTGTCCGTTCACCATCCAACGTACTGCAATCTGCCTTCAGTCTTTACTTCAGCCCTTTCCCCGGTTCAGTTCCTGTTGAAGCCATCAGTAAAGTACTAATAGTTTGTGGTCTGGGTGCCACTAGACTTTTGAACATTTGAAACTCCTTGTTGTTCTTATCTTGAATCTTTTCAGTCCTTTGGTTTTAGTGACAGCTTATTTTTGGCTATCCTTCTCCTTTTTTTTGGACTATTTTTAAAATCTTTTTGCAGACTACCCTTTCTCCAGCATTTCTAGATACTGACTATCTTCGGGTATGTCTCCTCTGATCTTCTCATTCTTCATACTTTTCCTAATCTCAGTTACTAAATGTATGTGGACAGCTCTTGTTGTGAGCAGACCTGACCACAACTCCTAGGTTCTTCTGTAGGCCCAGAAGTTTTGAAAAGCGTGGGGGTTAGACACACTCCACTGTTATTAGCAGGCAGCAATGAAAACAATTCTCAGATCAAATTCCACTACACATATAAATTACTTACTATCTAAATGTTTATTAGAATATAATAACAAAAGAAACAATTTGTGCAACCTGTTTTGCAGGCTGGAGGAAATACCAAGATTCCAGAGGTGGTGATTCTGCCACTGCTATCAGCATGTGACCATCAGAGTCCTCCTAATTTTCTAGCTGACACTGTGCCATCACCCGTAAGAGTACATACTGGCCTTGGTGGTTTCTTACTCTGTTCATGTACTCATAGGAAGGGGAAAAGAGTATTTTTAACACATTTAAAAAAAAATTCCAGATTCATATGAGGGTATAAATGATTAGGTTATGATGTTAACACATTTTTAATAGCTTTACTTTTACTGAAAGAACATGTCATTGCAATAGTTAAAAACTCAATCATTTCACCAATAAAGACCCATTTCTGACAATTCCTATAGGAATTAGCAAGGCCTTGGTTTTGATGAAGGTCCAGATTGCAGAAGTGTTTGTCCTAATAGGAGCTCCCTCTGGAACAGAGGGTTCTTGAGTAGAGACTCGGCTATTCCTCTTGGACTGTGCATACTTGATGAGAAACAAGCAGTACCTTGCTTTTTAACTTAATAATCTACATGGTGTGATAAAGTCCATTATAGATATCATAACCACTCCATTCTCAAGTATTATCTTCATCTCAAAATTTTCACCCCAGTTTCAGGTTCATATGCAAGTGATTTTATCAAGAATCCAACCTGCCAAAACTGAACTCATATTTTCTGCTTCCCCACCCCCAAAATGTCCCTCCTTCGTATTTCTTATTTCTTTTGCTTGGTGTGTGATCAGTTACTCACCTTTGCAGACTCTTACTTTACTCAGCAAATACTGTCAGCGTTAGAGCCAAAACACTTCAAATCCCAACTGTGTCCTATACTAGCTACGTGCTCTTGGGCATGTTTCTTAACCTTTTGACCAATTCCCTCATCCGTAAATCAGGGATAAGAACATCTGCTTCAGAGGTTTGGTGTGAGGATGAAAAAGATAAAGGCAAGTGGCCATCATAAGGCGTGGCCTGTAATAATGCTCCATAAATATTAGTTTCCCTTCTGTCCTCCTTCCACACCATCATCATCTTTTGTTGATGAAGTCTGTGCCTTTAAAGTAACACCTAATTAATTTATTCAACAAATATTCATTTAGCTTCTCATGTGCTTAAAAGGCACTTATACAAGGCACTGAAAACTCAATTGTGACAAGATAGACTTTTCCTTGCTCTAATGAAGGTATGTCTTAATGGGAAAAAATGATATGAGTAATTTAACATATAAATAATTATTGCAAGATAAATTGAGATAAAGATTCTGAAAGACACACATGGGACGCTGAAACAGAGAACAGGAGAGGAGGAGCACTTTACATCAGGGCTACTCAAACTGTGCAGTCTAAAAAAGTCTTGTCTGTAAAAAGAAAAGTACAGACCATGAGATTAGGTGTTTAGTAACTTTTATAGCAATTTGGGATGGCTACAGTAATAGTCCAGTGCATGTTAGAGAATCAGTTAAAAAGAGTCTGACCATGACATTCATGTCACGAGTGTGTGTGCCGTGTACAAGTCTTATACACAATAGAACCACGTTCCAACTTGTGATATTTTAAAGCTAGTTTGTCAATTGTAAGACAAATGTGTACAAAATCCAGAATCTTCTCTTAATGAAAGATAATTTAATAACTGCAACTTTACAAGAAAGAACTATTGGAACTGTTTACTAATGAAAGAATAATTAAAATTCTAAAAGTATCATGCAATGTTCTTTATTTCATTTTGGATCAGTTTAAAATGAAAATTCTTCGTATGAATGGCTTTTTTCATTCTTATCAGCATGCCTCTAGGAGGTTTTCTCCACCATGAATGTGGTTAAAACAAAATATAGAAACAATTTAAATATATGTTATCACCTGCAAGTAGGGTTCTCTATAACTCTGGAATGATTATTTTTTGTACCAACTTCAGGATCTTTCCTATTTGCTACTTTAATCTGTTGGAGTTTTATATGTACGTATTTTATTTGCACAGATTTATTTATACCTATGTGTGTTCCTAGATATGAAGAACAAGAGACAGAGATAGATGGAGAGAAAGAGAGAAGGAAAGACTACATATTATTATTTTCTAAACAAAAAGAAAAAAGAAAAATTCCATACAGATATGGCTTATATTTTATATTCTTTATCCAAAAGCCTTAATATATTACCCTTCATATACTAGGTACTCATTAATAGTTTGTTGTTGACGGCAGTGCAGTGAAAACTCTTAATAATGCATTCCCTTCCATTGATTCTCTTTTTCTGTCTCACTCTTCACACAATAGTCAGTACAATTTTATTAAATTGTTGTTGGGGAAGAAGCTTTGGGAGTTTCAATTATTGACTCAGCTAACCACAGGATGTCTGTGTAGAGAGCAGACCACAGTGGTCTGGTGGTGACTTTGCATAGTTATGTACGCCCTGGGACCCTAAACATCTTCCAGTTACCCCATGTGACCTTTCACCATTCATTGCTAACTTGATCAGCAGTGAAACAGTTTCTTCACTTTTAGTAATTAGACAACCAGCCCCACCAAGAGCCCCTCATATTTAACAATTACAGTTTCACATAGAGATGCCCAATTTAAAAAATGCAAACAACAATGAGAAAATGTACATTAAATGTTTGCAGTTTGCAGTTTGAATTTTGCCTCCGAGCTCAACACCAACTGAACTCTATTTTTCAAAATGTGTTCGCAGTTGTTACAGTGATGAAACCATCTCAGACAGGGCATTTTGAATGCACATTTGCTGCCTTTACTGGGACTAAACAGCGGTTTTGTTTCTTTCTTAGAAAAGTATCTTATGCCTGAAAGAAAACTGTAGGTTCTTTTTAACAGTCTGAAATACTTACCTTCAAAAGCAGAGAATCAAACAGTTTGTAAATCTAGAGGTAACATTAAATTTAGAAATAAATATTCAGACTTCAATATAGCATTTCAATAGGCAATTTTAAGGTAATTCAAAAGCACTCTAATAGTTCTGGGTGAAGAAAGAGATTCAGAAAGAGTCTTTCAGGAATTATGCATTATGATTTTTGTTCAGGGTTCACTAAATTTCAGAAACAACTTCTCACAGGGCTGATTTTTTCAGCAGATTTCATATCCCTACTATCATTCTTCTGCATACTGAGTTCATGAGGACAAAACAGTTTGCAAGAACAAAACTCTCAAAAGGAGATGTGGAGGAAGAGGATAAGCATTGGGTTACAAATGTTTTTCAGTCAATCAAACCTAAACCAGGTTCCTTTAATTTTTCAAACTTTGTGTAGTATAAGAAAATTTAGTCCACATGTGTCTTATTCACTTACTATGAAATCATGGGATTTTAAAAAACAGCTGTGTAATGTCCAAAAATTCATTTTGATATTTTAGCCCATTCTAGTCAAAATCAGAGCTGCATTTCTCCATCAGAAAGTGATTTGGGGATCAAAGACAGAAGTTCAATTTGAAACTCTAAACCTATTCCTCTGAGGTGAAGGTTTAAACTCCATCAAGAACTATTCCTCTGAGAGAACTCATGAACTGGGGAGAGGTTTTGCAACAGGATTTGGGATGAATTTTATTTGTGGGCATTTGAAATATCAAAAGTTAGTTGTTTTTCAAAAGTAAGAGGGCAAAGACAAAGTTGGTAAGAGTTATTATAAAACTCCTCTGTTCTGAGAGATCAGCTTAGTTCACCAAACATTAATTAAACTTATAATATTGTATTAGTCAGAGTTCTTCAGAGGAGATAGATGTACAGGTTGAGCAATTCTAATCTGAAAATCCAAAATCCAAAATGCTCCAAAATCTGAAATTTTTTGATTGCCAACGTGATTCTACACTGGACCTTACGTGAGGTGATAGTCAAAATGAAGATGCACAGCACATAGTTTATTCAGCATCCCTGAAGAAAAAACACTTTCCCAACACCCTTCAGCTGTGAAATATCTTTTCTGTATACTCTCTGCCATGTATAATCCCCACAAAAGGTAGTAAAAGGTGAGGCTGGATATGCCAATGATGTTCTCCATAACACCCCCCATTGAGCCAAGACCTATATGCATTACATACTGTGTTTTCTTCTTATTCTCTGCTCTATGGTATAGAGATATTTTTGAAAATATCAAAAAGACCCATGTATACCCCTATGGATAATTATTATAAAAAAGGGGATGTTTTATGTTTATGTATAGCACAGAGTCAAGCTGTTGGAGAAACTAGGTCTCAGTGAAATATCTTATAGAAGAATGTGGCACTGGAATGACCACCATATATGACCTGAAGTAACAGAACAACAAATAATTGAAGTTCTGTGATAAAAGCAATGAACAAAAATTAATGACAAATGGAGGGGAAAAACCTGCATGAAGTTAAAAATGATGATCTCGATTATGTTTTGAAAGTATGAATCTGTCACTGCAGTGGACACATGACACTTAACAGTCTGCTGATCATGGAACAAGCAAAGACCTATCATAATAAACTGAAAAGTGAAGAAAAGTGTGAGTATTCAATAGGCTGGTTGGTTGCAGAAATTTAAGAAAAGACATAGTATTGAATTTTGAGAGGCTGTGGTGATAAAGTATCCACTGATCACAAAGCCATGGAAAAATTCTTTTTTTTTTTTTCATGGAAAAATTCATTGACAATTTTGCCAAAGTCATCACTGATGAAACTTTGATGCCAGACTACATCTATAATTCTGATAAAACATCCTTATGTTGGTGTTATTGTCCTAGAAAAACCCTGACTACAGTTGATGAGACAGTTCCAAAGACAGTTAAGTTTGTCAAAGATTGAGAGTCCTGGGATGTGCTAATGCAGCAGGCACACTCAAGTGCAACCTTGATGTGATGGGCACCGGCCTGGTCCTCACTCTTTTCAAGGGGTGAGTTTATTATGCTAACAAAAAAGGTATAAATCACGAGGGACATGTTTTCTGATTGGTTTTATAAACATTTTGTACCCCCGGCTTATACTCATTATGGGGAAACTGGACGGGGCAACTGCAAAATTTTGTTATTCCTTAAAAACTGTTCTGCTCATCTTCTCCCTGAAATTTTCATCAAAAATTATGTTTATTCCACATAGTTTCCCAAAATGTGACTTGATGAATTTAGTCATGTGACTTTATTTATCAATAAAGGTAAATATGCAAACATTTTCTTGAACAGCACACTAGCAGCAGTGAACAGAGATGTGGTGTGGAAGATTTCCAAAAGGATGAAGCTACATAGGAAGGAGTCTACATAGACTGTTGCTTGGAACACAGTGTCTAATACACAGCTCTGTGTGGCTGGAACAATCTCTGGCCTGTGATTATATTCAGTGATGATGATGATCCAAATTGTGACTTTGAAAGATTTCAAACAATGGATGATATTTACACAAACATTTTCTAGTAGGCAATCTTGCTACTTCTGTTGGACATTTCTTATATAACCTTTAATCTTACCTGTAATAAACATACATTGATACTCATAATAATGGTAGAATGGCAATCACTTTCTTCCCTCACAGAGCTTATCCTTGATCAGATTGTCCCTTATACTTTCAAAGCAATTTTTATTGACATAGTGTCTTAGAAATTCAATACAACAAAAAAATGGAATTACAATGATATTTTACTGTCCTAAAATAAGAATAAACTCACAAATTTTATAACAAGCACTCTGGAAGGAGAAGCTGTGTGGGGGAGTGAGAAGAGTATAGACTTTTAAATCAACTAAAGTGTCCCTGGATTTGATTATTACTAAGGAAAATTGAAAAAGCCATTTTACCTTCCTGATTTAATTTTATTCCATTAGAAAATGATAACAACTACCTGGTTGTTAGGTCTGAGGACGAATTGCCCAGCAATTTATAAAACATAAAGTAGCAGCTTAACAAGTGATAATAATTATTAGTTATTAATTTGATTACAAAGTAGCCTTGTATAAAGAAAAAAAACATTTTGTTTTTCACTTGTTGTCCACCAGGCACCTGATTCTTCTTCTTGCAGCCCAGTCACTCTTGCCTCATTTTCTCTACATCTTGCATTACTACATTTATCATCTTGCTTCAAAATATTTTGTTTACCTGCCTGGCTTCCTTTTCTAGATTATGAGCTTTTTTAAGCTATAGGACATGCATTGGTAAGATGGAATTTCCAATAACTAATACTGTGCTAGAACATGGGTTTTGGCAGTTAATTTTATGTGTCAAATTTGACTATGTCAAAGAATGCTCAAATATTTGGCAAAACGTTATTCTGGGTATGCCTGTGAGGGTGTCTTTTTTTTTGAGAAATAGTCTCAGTCTGTTGCCCTGGGTAGAGTACCTTGGTAGAGTCATTCATCATAGCTCACAGCAAACTCAAACTCTGGGCTCCTGCCTCAGCCTTCTGAGTAGCTGGGACAACACTGATGCCAGGCTAGTCTTTCTATTTTTAGTAGATATGGGTTTGGCTTTTGCTCAGCTGGCTGCAACTCCTGAGCTCAAGGACTCCACCTTCGTCGACCTCCTCTAGGATTACATGTGTGAGACACTGAACCAGGCCTGTGAGGGTGTTTTCGGATGATATTAACATATAAGTTATAGACTGAGTAAAATAGATTGCTTTCCCTAATATAGTGGGCCTCACTCAGTATATTGAAGACCTAACTAGAACAAAATAAGCTAACTGTTGAGCTGGAATATTGGTCTTTCATGGCTTTTAGACTCAGATTCAAACTTTGGGTCTTCTTTGGTCTCAAGCCTGTGGGGTTGGCACTAGAGTTTACACCATCAACTCTCCTCCTCTTAGGCGTTGTGACTTGGACTCAAATTCCCCCATCATCTCTCCTGGGTCTTCAGTTCACTGGTTGGATGACACATGAAAATATAGACTCATGAGGGGATCCGGAATAGGAGGCATGAAATCTGAGTCGGCGTCCTCAGTACATTATTATATTTTGATTGGGGGGAGATATCCTACTAATGATCATAAGTTCTACTTAAATTGTATCTACCATTTACACAATTTGCAATATTTTAAACTCTCAGTTTGTGAAATAGTTTTATTAAAATCTTCTTTTTTGTCAGCCACATAAGCTTGTTTGAGATTTTCCATCACAGACTAGAAATCATGAACCTTAGAAGCCTAACCTTGAATTTAATTTTTTACAACAGAAAAAAAAAAAAAAAAAAAAAAAAAAAGGAAACACCCAACACAGGAAGAACAAGGAACAAGAAGTAGTAAGGAAGCAATTTATGATGGCCATAAACACTGTGTCTGCTATGCTCTGGGCTGTGAAGACTAATTTTTTTTCCTTCTTTTCAAAATCAGCCCTTAAATGCTAACAATGTTCTTCTCTTCTTCTGAATACATATCAATAGAAAATTTATTCTTAGAAAAACTGGGTCCTTTGTGATACAACATACTGAGTCAAACTTTTGACTCCAGTAAAAAGTTTTTTTTTTACTCCAGTAAAAAGGAGACTTTAGAGGATGACCTTAAATTTAATGAAGGCAGGAACAGGAAGATATTAAGAAATTTATCAACTATAAAAATAATGTACTTTCAAATTCTTCATGACTTAATGTAGTATATACAACTTATTTTCTAGAATATATCATGGCAACAATATCATTGCTATTATGGAGTTAATTCCTATGTGACCTATCACTCCTATTTACAAGGTTAGTGTGAAACTCTGGGTAAGTATTTACTATCTATGAGCATAGTTTCTTGTCTGAAACTTGAAAATAATAGCTATCTCTCAATGTTATTGGGGGATTAGAAGTGAAATAATAATTGTAAAAGTATTGAGCATATTTTTTGGCATGTTCATAAATGTTAGAGAATGAGATCAATAGCCTAATGTCCCATTAGCTATCCTTACTTCTAGTTCAGCAGATTTTCAAGGGGATAAGTCATTGGAAATATTCAATATTTTATCTCCATGATGACAAAATCAAATAATAATTTTTTTTTTTTTTTTTTTCAGTTTTTGGCCGGGGTTGGTTTTGAACCCGCCACCCCCAGCATATGGGCCCAGCGCCCTACTCCTTTGAGCCATGGGCACTGCCCTAAATAATTTCTTTTTAGTTATGATTTCTCCTCAAAATCATCCTTATTATCCAAAATAGTTGATTTTGAGGAGAAATCATAACTAAAAAGAAATTACCATGTAAAAGAAAATAAGGGATTTTATTTATGAAGTGAATTTAAGACTAAAGGCAGACCATTAAAAACCCTGACTTATAGAAGTATGGCAAGCGTTTGTAGGAAAGAAATACAGTGACAGGATCTAAGGGAGAGAGAAGTTTCTTTTCTGTCCCATAAATGCCGAAGATCTTGCAACAATCTCTGATGTCTAGAATTACAGTATAGAACTGGGTTGAAACCAAGGATGTCTTCTATCCTGGGAAGGCAAACTGTATTTTCTGATATCACCGCCGCGCCGGCCGCGCGGCGGGGGGCGGGGGTGGGGGGGGGTGTGGGGGGGGGGGGGGGGTGTGTGGGGGGGCGCTTGTGGGGGGGGGGGAGGGGGGGGGGGGGGGGGGGGGGGGGGGGGGGCGGGGGGG
>CAUYPK010117354.1:0-26691 GCA_963574355.1 Loris lydekkerianus
AGAATACACTTGTGGTGCATCTTACAATGGTATATGTGAAACTTAGTAAATGTGGAATGTAAATGTCTTAACACAATAACTGTGAAATTGCCAGGAAGACTATGTTAACCAGTGTGATGTAAATTTGTCAACCGGTCTGTGAAACTAGTGTATGATGCCCCATTATCATATCAATGTACACAGCTATGATTTAATAAAAAAATAAATAAATAAAACTAGGGAGGTTAAATGAGAGTTTTCACACTGAATGTGTTTTTTGTTTTTTTTCTTTGTTTTTTGAGACAGAGTCTCACTCTGTCACCCTGGATAAAGGGCTGTGGTGTGGTCACAGCTTACAGCAACCTCAAACTCTTGTGCTCAAGCAACACTCCTGCCTCAGCTTCCTGAGTAGGTGGGACTACAGGCTTGTGCCACCATGCTGGGTTAATTTTTCTATTTTTAGTAAAGACTGGGTCTTACTCTTGCTCAGGCTGGTACACACTGAACTTTAAAACCCCTAGATCTCTTACCCTATTTTACTTCCAGAATGCTGGCAGCCAGATTTTATATGTTCTGAGTAAACATCCTATGATTCTTTTTTAGAAATTATTACCAGCCAAGATAATAGACCTAAACGTTCTAATACTGGGTGTTTCTCTACAAATAGCCCACAGAGATCAACCTGCAGGAAAGCTCAAAGTCAACAAGCCCCATACACATGCTCAGAGCTTCCAATCATCATTTTAATCACCATTCTTAATCACAAACAGCCAAGGCATATGAAAAAATCTCTAATATGAAATCTAACTATACAAGTGAAGAGAAAAATGTGATTTATAGGAAATAAAAATATTGCATAGAGAATAAAACTTTCTAACCATAAACATGATATATTTTCTTATCATACCTCAGAAAGATATGAGAAGTTATTATAGCCATGAAAGAACAGGACACTTTAGAAAAAAAAAAAACAACAACAAAAAACTGGAGAACAAGAAAAATCCCTTGGAAATTCTCTTGAAAAATTCATAAAGGGATTGAGGTCATCTCCAAGAAAAGAGAGGAGAAAAAAAATAGATTTTTTTTTTTTTTAGTTGGTGGGAAAAGATGATAAAGGAAGAAGAGCAATTCATAACATCCAAAATCTGATAACAGGAGTTCCAAAAAGAGACCAGAAGACATCAAGAAATAATTCAGGAGGCCGGGTGCAGTGGCTCATGCCTGTACTCCTAGCACTCTGGAAGGCCAAGGCAAGTGGAATGCTTGAGCTCACAAGTTGGAGACCAGCCTGAGCAAGAGCAAGACCCTGATTCTAAAAATAGCTGAGCATTGTGGTGGGCGCCTGTAGTCCCAGCTACTCAGGAGGCTGGGGCAAGAGCATTGCTTGAGTCCAAGAGTTTGAGGTTGACAGCACAGCACTCTCCTGAGAGTAACAGAGTGAGACCCAGTCAGAAATAAATAAATAAATCAGGAAAATTTCTCAGCACTGGAGGACATGAGTTTCCAGAATGAAAAGATCCATAGAATACCCAGAACTATGGATAAAAATAGATCCACATCTCTATTTAAAAACAAACAAACTACTATGAATTTTCAGAGCTCAGATGGGTAGAAAATTTTAAGATTTTAGATTTTTTTAAAATACAGAAGATTGAGAATGAGAATGGTATCAGACTACACAGTAGAAATAACAGAAGCTAGCAGACAATGGAGAAATGCCTACAAAATTATAGATTTTACAAACTAAATGTGAGGGTAGAATGATGGATTTCAGTCATTTAAGGTCTCAAAAATTAGCTGTTTAAAGATATGGCACCTGTAGTCCCAACTACTTGGGAGGCTGAGGCAAGAGAATCACTTGAGCCCAAAAGTTTGAGGTTGTTGTGAGCTATGACACTCAGCACTCTACAGAGAGTGACAAAGTGAGATTCTGCTTTAAAAAAAAAAAAAAAAGATTTAGTGACATAAAGTCAAATGCCAAGAAAAATACCTAAAAGAGCTAAAAGTAGTTTCTTTAGAGATTAGGAAAGGAAGGGACAGAATAAGCCTGCTACTTATCAAAGTAAATCTTGTAGACAATTTCATTTTTCAATTTATGTGTATCTATAACCTGGAAGTAAATAAAAAGTAAATTCGATATTAACTTTTAAAAAATACTCAAATTCATTTCAAATTGTTTGGCACACAAACTGGTAATTTTTCCAAATAATGTTTACAAACACACTGATTTGAGAATTTTAAACTCAAACTGGTAAGCAATTAAAAAAAACATCAAGTTGGTAAGTAAAAGTGAAGGGGGGTTTTAAAAACTGTTTTTTTTAAATACTCAAAATTTTAGCTCATTACTACTGAGAAAAACTTATGTAAATACTAACCACTTCACTTGATCACCTAAAACTAGTTTAAAAGTTTAATGGAAGGGTACTTATAGTATGGAAGATAATATAGTAAGAGAGTGAATGTAAGAATAAGCTATCTGATTAAGCAGCTCATCTGAAAAAGGGCATGTACCAAGTACTTAGCTCTAGCTAAAAATTATGAACAAATGTAAAATGAACACCCTAACGTTATAGTTATAAATAAGTAACAATAAAAATATTGCTCTAATTGGACATCCAGTACATCTCTGCATTTTTTTTTTATAATATCTTTCAAAGTCACTCAAACAGGGCACACATTTTCTTAAAATGTCTTAGATTTTATATGAACACATAGGGCTTTTATTTGAGGGTTTATACTGACATTTGACAACCAAATTTAAAACTGCCTTAATCAGCAATTTTATTCTCTAATATACTGAGCTTGGTATTCCTGTTGTTCAGTTTTACTACTCTTTATCCAAATGGTCGGTTTGTGGCAACTAGCATTTTAGCCAAGGAAATGGCTCACAAACCATTTCTCTTTTACACTCATTTTTCTAAAGACAAATAAATATGATATTTTTATTTTTATTTTTATTGTGCCTTGAATTTGTTTACAAAATAAGTTTGAAAAATCAGAAGGTCTAGGTGTATTTAACTGTGTCCCTAATTAGACTATTGTGGCTTCTTCTAAGAAGACTGCAGGCACTCTCTCTGTTCATGGAATGTAGCAATTGTTTCTCAAACCACCCTCATGAAAGCATTATGCATTATCTGTTTACATTCTATTTCTCTTTTATGTTGTTGTCATATTAGAGCTATACAGCAATGTGCTTTCTATCATTCCAAAGACCAGATAAAATGGTTTACTGTATCAATTTGGGGAATTGTACATATAAATTATCTGATACTGTCTATAGATTATGTCTATAAAAGTTAAAAGCATTTTTCCCCTTTTAGAGAGGACACTCCCAACACATACCTTCATTGCCTCATATATAAATTCTCTTTTAAGGGACCAGGTGCAATGGGCAGAGTTGGCTATCTTCCCATCCCTGCTTTGAGTTTTGATTTCTAAATGTACTTGTCTTGTTGAGTTAGGAATCACAGAAATGCAGAATTTAGAGTTTAAGGAGTTTAAAGATACCACGTCAAGAATTACTTTCCTGTATTTTCTGCCTTAAGGGAAAGAAAGGGGTGGGGGAATGGCACTTTGGAATAAGTCATCTGAATTGAAATGAATTTAATTGCTTTTCCTGTTATCTCCCTTCCTGCACATGTGACTGAGAGTCCTTTCTGTCTCTACAAACCCATGAGCTTATGTGAACATAAGAGGTACATAGAATTTACTGGAATTTGGAAATCAGGTCAGACATCCAGGCAGTTCTCCAACTTTGTTCTACATACAAGATGAAAACATTTCTATTGGAAGCATTTGTGCAACATAATTAGACAATTAATATCCAACAGAACACCAGAGAAAGAGTAGTCCACTCCTCCCAAACCAGTTTGAAGTCAACTCTTGAAAGTGTAGGTCTATATTGGCATGGAATTATGGGTACAGCTGATACTCTATCACATTTCTTCATTTATATGATTTTGAACTATGTGGGACCTGCTCCAGAGTACTCTTGGGAGCCCAAGAAATTTCTTGGGAAATGCCTCGCAGGGAGGCTGTCTGGGTATGTTGCTCAGGTTGAGAAAGTAAAACTACCCTTTGACTATGGTTTGTGTTTATCCCCTCTATATTTTCATACCCAGCATGCTATCATCAGTCAAATGAGAAGAATCTTTTTCTATTCTTTTCTAAATAAGGAAGGCAGTCCCATGTACTTCTGATAGAATACCTTCAGGTCTAACTTCTAAAAGGACTTACAGTAGAATCTCTTGGAATACTATTCTTTAAGTCACCAGTGAAGTTAAAGAGAGACATAGACCCTTTGTGTTTGCTGTTCCCTGACTTCTTCATAAGGTCAGCTTCTAATTCTTCAGATCTTTGTTTAAATGTTACCTTCTTAAGATCTTTCATGAGTCCAAGAGTTTGAGCTTGCTGTGAGCTATGTTGCCATAGCACTCTACCAAGAGTGGCAAAGTGAGACTCTGTCTCAAAAAAAAAAAACAACTTTCATTACTACCCTTTTAGAAAGAGATGTTTTCATCCTCCATCCCTAGTTATTATCCATTAAAGTACTTTGTTTATCTCCTTCATGAAATTATTATACAGTTATTTAAGTTGTGCACTTTTTTCTCATTTCTTCCCTCTCTCCCACAATAGAATGTGGTATACCTTCATGAGGTATGATATTTCCAGGGCCTAACAAATAGTTCAAACACAGTATATCCACACTACAGTTTCTTAGTAATCTTCGTTATTCATTCATTCTGAGTTGAGTAAAGAAGATTACTAAGAAACTTTACTTAAACATTTGAACATCTTATTTTTGATAAGCATATCTGTCAGTTTTCACTATATTATTCAGTAATAATAACTCCAAAAATCTTAAGACTTTAAAAAAATTGTTTCCTGCTTATTTTTTATGTGTACTGCATCTTAGTTGTAGTTTTGCTCCAGTGGTCTTCAATACTTGACATAGGCTGATGCAGTGTACCCTATCTTGGACATTCCCTATGTTGTCTCATTCTCATGACAGAGGGAATAGAAAAAGAACTGTTGGGAACATATAGTGTGTCTTAAACTAATATCTGGCATATAGCATTTCTGCTCATAGGAAGATAATCTCTTATTGTAGCCGGAATTTCTTTCCCTGCCAAGTTCTTGGTCTCGAGGTTCAAGAATGAATCCACAAACCACACGAGTAAGTGAAAGGACAAAATTTATTGATAGAAAGTTAGATAAAGAAACCTCTGCAGTGATGAAGGGGATAACCGAAGTGAGAAGCCCATGTAGGCCTTGGTCTAGGGATTTATATACTGCTTTTTCTATCCTGCAGGCAGGAGGGTTTGGGGAGATGGAATATATGACTGGAACATGTAACAATCAGCCAGGGGCCTATGGGCAGAAATTAATTTCAAAACTGTCCCTGTGTAGGAATACAGTCCTGCCTGAGGCATGTCCCTCTGCTCTGGGAGAGACAGTACAGATGAGATATTGGTCAGGTTGCTTCGTAGGAGTATGTTTGTTCAGAGAATGTAGGCTGTAAAGAGCCTGTTTGTGCCTAGAGATGGAGTCTGCAATGAGATTGATTTCTAAGCTCATGTAGACTTAGAAAATGGGGGGGACAAAGAGCAGGTGCCGTGGCTCACACCTGTAATCACACCTAGCACTTTGGGAGGCTGAGATGGGTGGACTGCTTGAGCTCACAAATTCAAGACCAGGTGTGGTCTTGAGGTGTGAGCCACCTTGCCCAGCCAACATTATAAGACTTTATATGACTTTATATGTACATTTTAGAAAATGGAAAATCTATGCATGAGCAAAAACTATATGAACTCCATATCACCTAGAAGAGTGAGTCTAGAACTTAAGATCAAAGTTTCTACAGTTCCACGGATGGTTCCTATGGGCCCAAGCACCATCTCACTGAGATTTTTGTCTATTAACTATTATGGCCTCATCCCAGACACTATTCTCAGTTAACTTTTCATTTCCTTATAAATCTTATTTTCTAGACTTTTAGTCATTTTTATTACCCACCACTGAGCCTGGTCAACTCTTCCCTTCAGTTTGGACATCAAGGCTCACAGAAGGTAATAAAAGTATGTATCCAGCATATAAACAAAAATATGCTCCTTGCCACAAGGTTTTTATATTAAAATTAAGGATATTTCTCAAGCTTCACATATGCAGATTTGTGTAAATCCCATGCAGGAACTTCAAAGAGGCACCATCTTCTTAAGTGTCATTTTTCTCAGGATTTAAAACATGCAAGGGAAGAGGGTCAGGTTCATTTTCTATTCCTCTTTCTTAGAGATAACTCATCTTTTTAGTTCCTTGTATGGTTCAGTCAACTTCTCTGTTGTGGAATGTGAAATGTCTACACAAGATTGTGGGAAACTTTTTTTTTCTTTTGCTTCAAGTCTGTACAAACAAGGTGATAGGTCTCTGCATGCTACTGTTGCTAAATTAGGAGCAAAGAAAAAGAAAAAAGAAAAACTGATTTAAGCAACACATTTAAGATGCTGCTTGTGTGAAATGTCAAGGAGATTCACGTCTTGCCTTGTCTATCATCAGCCAATCAATGACACTTGAACCTGGGTTGACCAGGTCAACTTGCTACCATTGCTACCAAGTGGGAGAGGGATTGTATAGGTCATCTCTCAGAATGACAATTACTATGTGGAGCTATGGTAATTTCACAAGCCCTAGTCATTGTCTTGCTTAGCAAGAGGCTTCTGATGCTCCCACAGCTAAATACCAGCTCACTCAGATCTTAACACAAGGCCTTTGGGAAACAAAAAGGCCTTTGGGATATCAACTCCCTGGTGACCCGGGTCTGATCAGAATTGAATTTCACTCTACTTAGAACAAGTTCTTTTGGGGGGTGGGGTTGAGGAGAGGAGAAAAGATATAGTAAATGAAGCCTTTGAGAGAACTGTGTTCTTTCTTTTGCATATTAATGAATATGAATATGAATACAGTCAATAGATAAAATTCTGCCATCTTCTTCCCACACCCATACATCCTAGTGACATTTATTTTGGAGGGTGGGGGTGTTACTCAGACTAGAATGTCGTCATAAGATAGAAATCCATCATATTCCTGTTTAGAATCAATACTATATATTTACTGTTAATTTTTCATCCTTTCATATGTATACTTGTTGTACCCTGTAATCCTTAAATTTGCTCTGGAGATTTGGAGATTTCTTCAAATCCCCAGGATCAAAAGCCTTAAAATTTTTGTTTGCATTTACATGCAAAGCTTACAAAGTTCTCAAGAGGGCAATGGCAGTAAGAGCGTTCTTCAAACCCTTGTTAATTCTTAACTGTCAAAGCCTGATGGTAAAATCTCAGAGATTTGTTTTAACAGGGAAAAAAACATGACATTAATTTTTAGTTTTCTTAAACTCATTGGTGAACAGAACAATATTTTTTCTCATCAGTTCACTTAAAGTATAAAGTATAAATGTTAGTCAAAGCTAAAATTGCATATAAAAACATCTACTTGTTTTCTCTCTCTGAAAGATGGATGTGGAACCTGCCTTGAGGATCATAATTAAGGCAAACGAAGTGGAGAAACTGGTATTTTAGGTACATTATTTTAAATTGCTCAAGTTCTCAAAGAAACTTTCTGTAACAGCTGTTACTTTGATCATCCTAATACTGTTGAAAAACAATACATAAAATTAGACTACTGTATATGCTCAATATTAGCAATGAGCTGAAAGATAGCAATATAAATCACGTTTTTCAATCTGCCTGTCTCACTTCAGGATAACTTAATGAAACCATCTGAAAACACAATGCTAAACCAACTCAATAAAAAGACATACTGTTCAGCGTTTGAAAGCACAAGTTTGAGTACACTATAAAGTATATGCATTTATTAATATATTATTTTAAACATTATCATTGTATTTCTATAAAATAAAACTGAATTAGACATTTACAAAAGCAATTAAAATTCACTTCAATGTCTGACTTTTTAAATAACATTTTTAAAACCTCATTTGTATGATAAAAGATAAGAATTATTTTATGAATACCTTTCAAAAAAACCTCAGACTTTTTATTTAGTCTAGCATTGGAGCTCACATTTGATTTATACCCCCACTCATGAACCTAGATAAAAGGACATTGACTTCAGAACCGGCAGGATGTTCACAATAACTGACCATCTTCCACCTCAAGATAGTCAATGATAATGACGGCTCTACCTTTTTTTTTTTTTTAATCTGTAGACTAAGTTATTTAAAAAATTAATACAACCAAAAATAGCATAGAGATGATTTTTTTTTAATGTTTTGGTTCTTTAAAAAAAAAAAAAAAAAGAACAGAATGCTCAGAAATATTTACTTTCATTTAGGAGGTAATAAAAAGTGACAGAATTTTGCCTAGTTTCCTTTCGAATGTTTCCTATATGTAATAGATAGTACATAGTCTAACATTGCCCATTTTACATTTCCTGGAGAGATTGAATCAATGCAATTTCATGCCTACAGATTTTTAGTTTCTAACATTAAATGACTAAATGGTCAGTGACAACAGTTCTAAATTGTGCTTTTAGGAAGAATAACTGTCAAAAAAAAAAAAACTCATTCAGCAGCTTACTTTCTGTGCAAACATTTCTCATTTATTTTCCTTATGTTTTTTAAAAACTGTTCATTGCAATTAGTAGAAATATTTTAATCATTTCCGTTTGTTTTTCTCTGATTGCCCTGAGCAGGGCATTATTCTTGGAAATGCCAGTCAGGGAAAGGGAGCACTTCCAGGAATATAAACACATATGAAGTAATTTGGCCTAAATACAGGTATTTTAATTGTGTATATGTCGACACAGAACATTTCTTAAAAGCAGTGTGAATATTAGTCTCCAAATTTGCAATTTCAAATTAAGATGCTATTGAAAATTTTCAGACCAATTTCCTTAGCTACTTTTCTTTTTTTTTTTTGAGACAGAGTCTTACTTGGTCACTCTTGGTAGAGTACCATGGTGTCACAGTTCACAGAAACCTCAAACTCTTAGGCTGAAGTGATCCTCAGCCTCTCAAGTAGCTGGGACTACAGGCACCCACCACAATTCCCGGCTATTTTTTAGAGACAGGGTCTGGCTCTGACTTAGGCTAGTCTTGAACCTTTTGCTCAGGCAATATACCCACCATGATCTCCCATGCTGGGATTATACGCGTGAGCCACTGTGCAGGCCTCCTTAGCTACTTTTGTATTTTAAAATTCTCTGTAGGATAAAGGGTTAAGGAGAAGTCACACACAAACTCTAAAAATGCTGATAATTTTAACGCCAATTACTCTTTTCTTACAGAATTTGCTGTAACCCATACATACTCTTCTCTAAGAAAAGGTAATGACACTGATTTAAATAGTAGACCTGGTGCGGTGGCTCACTCCTGTAATCCTAGCACTCTGGGAGGCCTAGCCAGGTGGATTGTTTGAGCTCAGGAGTTTGAGACAGACCAGCCTGAGCCAGAGGAGACTCTGTCTCTAAAAATATTTGGGTGTTGTAGTGGGCTACTAGGGAGACTAAGGCAAGAGGATCATTGAGCCCAAGAATTTGAGGTCACTGTGAGCTATGACACCACAGCACTCTCAAACTCCTCAGCTCAAGTGTTCCTCTTGTTTCAGTCTCCCGAGTAGTTGGGACTATAGGCGCCCACCACAATGCCCAGCTATTTTTAGAGACAGTATCTCGCTCTTGCTCAGCCTGTTCTCAAACTCCTGAGCTCAAGCAATCCATCCTCTCACCCTCCCAGACTGCTGAGATTACAGGCATGAGCCCATAGGCCCAGACTCATAAGAAAATATTTTTCAGTATTTTTAATTCTTCAGAACCAATCAGACATTAAATTTCTACTGGTGCTTTTAAGGAAATGCAAAGAAAAGACCCTCTTCTCCATCTCTACAGTTCAATGATATTTTAGTTACATACTACTATCTTATATAAGATCAGAATTCCTGAAATTTGAACAAATTATGTGTAATTTAGCTTCAGCATTAGCTCAATTTTAATGTTTTATAGTCTTTGAAAATCAACTGTTGATACAGTTACTCTCAATCATATGACTCCTTTCGTTACCAGAACACTATTTCCTAAGTGCCTCTTAAAGCTGAAATTAGTAATAAAATGCTCCTTAAAAGTTTGATAGTTAGTATTCCAGTAAAATTTCTCATTTTCCACTATCACTTTAATGTATTTCTTGAGATGCTACATCCAATTGATATTATCACTCTTTGTACCACAATGACTGAAATTCTTCTCCAATGAGCCACAAAATGTATCACATCCTTTCATGTAGCTCAAGATTGTGAAGACTCCAAATAGTTTTAAGTATCAATCAAGCACACCAAAGTTTGGTTCACAGAAATACACCATAGCACTTTTTCTAGAATGAGTTCAAGAACTTAATTGTCAGACCTCATATGATAACAGCTCTGATGGCCATTACAGAAAAAAAGCTCCAAAATGCTTTGAAGGGTGGACTTCACACTGGTATTGGTGCACAGCTTTCCAAGGGGAGTACTCAAAGATGATCATAGTGATATTCAACAAGGAGGTATGTAGTGCTTTGTGAGGATGAGCTCATGGACTTAATTGTCTGATTTTGTACATAGCTCTTAGTGTACAAGGGGCACAGCCTGGCATGGACATTTTCTATCTTCATAATTCATGGTAATAAATGATGCCAGTAAGAGGAGCTATGCAGAAAAACAAAGCATATTTGAGCCTACGTGAAATTCAGTTCAGATAGAATATTTTATAATGTAGAATAATTATTGTAATTATATATATATATATAATTTTATTTATTTTACAATATATATTGTAAAAATGGTATTTTAATCACAATGTCTATATCAAAAAGGGAACCTGATCTTAAAAAAAAAATGAGGTGCACCTCTGATTATTTTAAGGGTTAAGTGAGACAATGCATGTAAGACCCTAAGAATAGTGCCTAACATTTAGTAAATGCTCAAAAATGTTGATTATTACAATTCTTTCCTATAATCCGAGATAAAAAAACAAACATTTCTTTCTCTTAGCTTGCAATGATGAATCTATACATACTTCATTAACTTGTCAGAAAGGCACTTCCATTTCTATCCCCAAAGAGGGTGCTGACATTGAACTAAAGGAAATCTCAGAAGACAGCCTTCCACAGTAGACCACCAGCATGATCTTTAACTTGCCTTTCCTCTCCTGAGATGACCTCCTTTTCCTGGGTTAAAGTTGAATAGCCGGGCATTAGCTGCTACTTAGAAAAGTGCTGAGTGGCTGATGTGTGCTGTCAGCATTGTCCGAGGACAGCCTGAGAATGACTGTATGGCCCTTTCCTTTCCACTTATTATTTGGCAAAGACTCACACTGTGATGCTTCAGAAGGTGGGAAATTACAAAGTTCTTTCCAGGCGTATCATATATTCACTGAAAATACCGTCTTTCCAATAGTTTGCTGAATTAGTAGAAACAGTAATGAAATGACAAAGAGAAACCATCTGAACGGAAGTCTAGTTATTGCCGACAAATTTAAGAGTCATTTTGTTTCCTATTTTCCTGACAACCTGTAGAAGGTTAAATGACACCTTTTCCCATCTGACAAAGAAGCAATAGTTATAATTATTAAATAAAAACTATAAAAACATATATCTATATCAACAAACAGGTAATAAAATAAATTACCTTTGGGAGTCTTACCTTTGCTCTGACCTGACACAGTTTATGTTCATCACTAGGCCTGATGCACTTGACTTTCTCCTCCTGCCCTCACCATTTTGAACAAAAAAGTCTTTTGTCCTTACTATTCATATTCATCTGTGAAAATGTTGGGACATTTTCCAGCAAAGGGAGGAAAAGGCAAACACCCTCAGATCAGACTTATTAAGCTCATTCTTCTAAAATCCTTTTTTTTTTTTTTTTTTTGCTTTTTTGAGACAGAATCTCACACTTACCCCAGGCTAGAGTGCCACAGCCTCATCCTAGCTCACAGCAACTTCAAACTCCTGGGCTCAAGTGATCCTCCTGCCTCAGCCTCCTGAGTAGCTGGAATTACCCACCAAGGCAAGCAGTTAATTTTTATATTATTAGTAGAGATGGGGTCTTGCTCTTGCTCAGGCTGGTCTTGAACTCTTCAGCTCAAGCAATCCTTCTGCCTTGGCCTCCCAGAGTGCTGGAATTAAGGGCATGAGCCGCCAAGATGGCCTAAAATCTTTTTCTGTTTTCTCAGCAGTGACTTCTGTTTTCCTGTCACTCGAGTGGCCACGTCCTTTAGTACTCTGGTTTACCTCTGAGGTATTACTTCTCTTGCTTTTAATTTGATCTTTTGTTTTTATGTTCAGATATAATACAGGCAGAATGAGGTGTTTGTTTTTTTTTTATTTTTTAAAACCTCACTGTAAAATGCTCCTAAAGTATCTGAAAAGTGAGAATAACCTTGTTAAAATGATTTCTTTCTCTAAATGATATTGAGGGAGACATCTAAGTATTTGCATCTTAACAAGCAAGAATTACAATATGGATCAAAAACCTAAGACTTGGTCCTCTAAATGAAAATAATGATTTCCTGTTATCTGGACAATTATTACTTACAATGACCAATACAGATATTTTGATTAAGGATTAGATGAAGATAGATAGACAGCTGAGAAAAAGGATGAGAAGATTTGGTCATAAAAGCACTAAAAAAATTTAAAGGTGAGGATTAGAGTTTATACTTCATGGTTAGCAATTCATAGACATTTGAGCATGGTAAAAGGTTTATGCATAAATTATTATTCTTATAAATATATATGGGGGTTATATACATTTGTGTGTGTATGAAAAAGTTGAAGAATAGAGTACAAGGGAGAACTAATGAATAACAAACTTAGACGGAAAATGTAAACAGAACAATATTTATTATGCCAGTTTAAAGACTCAAATCTATTAATATTTTTTGCCCAAGGCTACAAAATTGTTCTTGCTCTCCTGTTATCTTCTAGCCTAGGACAATGAGATTATACATATGCACAATCACCCAGTGAGACAATTGGGTTACATATGCCATTTTTCTACATCCTCCAGGGCTTCCCACTGCTTAAAATCTAATAGGAGCAGAATATTGTAAAGGAAAATTAGTCTGAACCATCCATTTCAGACTTCATTTCATGCAATGTATTTAAAATACCCCCATAATTTACTTGAGTATGTATGTCCACTAGATAATGAAGAGAATGAGTAGTGTATATCAATAACAAAACCAGAAAAGAAACTGGCACCCTAAGCCCTGACTCCTAGTGGAGTCAACAAACTACATGGCAAATCATTACTATCTCTCTGCCCCTGCATGACTTACCTCATGCTGAATCATCTTTTCATAATATACATTACAAAACACTGGATGTATGAACCTTTTTAAAAAATAAAATAAAATACCCACCATAGTCTATAGCAGTGGTTCTCAACCTTCCTAATTGCCACGTTGTTACAAATGGGACAAAGGGGTTGCGACCCCTTTGTTGAGAATCGCTGGTCTGTAGAATGTAGCCTAGTATTCAAGGCCAGCTCTGCCTGCCTCCTATATGGAGTCCCTATATTCTTTTCTAACCATATCTCTCAGCACTTGCTTATAGAATCTCTCCGTTCCAACCAGACTAATATACTCCCCATCCTCAAGCATATTCTCATCTCTCTTATTCAGGCCACCTGGAAAGTAAGTGATATAGCATCCTACATCAAACCATTAGAATAAAATGCCATGGAACCTTGGCACTGCATGTGACTTTTGAGATCATTTGGTCTAATCTCCTAATCTCTAATGTTCCCAAAAGTGACCCAACCTAGACATAAACATCTATTTTTTCTGTTTTTTTTTTTTTCATTCTGAACATCATTACCACACAAATTATCTTCAGGAGTAAAGATAACAAAAGGAATTTGGAGCCTCATGTTGAAGATTTATTGGTTAACTCTGATAACAAATAAAATAAAAAAGGAATGGGGAGACCCAGGGAGCAATAAGCACATCTAACACCTAGATCCCAGGTTCTCATGACATTCTCCAATAAAAGGAACCAGGGCTCTTTGAAAAAATGGCTGATTCTTGTACTAGATCAGGAAATATCAGGAAATATCTAGTACATATCTTGTACTAGATCAGGAAATATACAAGAAAAACCTAGAATACTTTATAGTGCTAGAAAGTAAGAAAGTATGCAAATACCCCACAATGATCAAGTATGTCAAAGGGCTATAGGAGCCAAATGAAAGATTCAACAATATTCAAAACTAGAACAATATTTTTTTAGCAATAAAATAAAGAGGCTAGGCACAATGGCTCATGCCTGTATTCTCACCAGTTTGTGAAGATAGGGCAGAAGGATTGCTTGAGGCCAGGAGTTCAAGCCCAGCCTGGGCAACACAGGGAGACTCTGTCTTTACAAAAAAATAAGATAAGAATAAATATAACCTGGGCCTCAAAGCTGCAGATGCCGGTATGGTTGCAGAGAGAAGGGAAGGCTTTTACACTGCTGGTGGGACTGCAAACTCATACAGCCTCTTTGGAAAGAAGTAAGGAGAATCCTCAAAGAGCTAAAAGTAGACCTTCCATTTGTTCCCACAATACCATTACTAGGCATCTACCCAAGAGAAAAAAAATCATTTTACCATGAAGACATTTGCACTAGAATGTTTATCACAGCTCAATTCACAATCCACAAGATGTGGAATCAACCCCAGTACCCATCAACCCATGAATGGATTAATAAACTGTGGTATATATGTATCATTACTACTATTCAGCCATAAAAAGATGGAGACTTTACATTTTTTGCATTAACCTGGATGGAGCTGAAGAACACTCTCATTAGTAAAGTAACACAAGAATGGAAAAGCAACCATCGAATCAATGCACTTAATACTAATTAATATAAACCACTAGGTCAGTGGTTCTCAGCCTTCCTAATGCCGCAGCCTTTTAATACAGTTCCTGTGAGTTGTGACCCACAGGTTGAGAACCGCTGCACTAGGTGAACAACTATACACCCAAACAGGAGAAAAACAATTAAATTCAAGGGAGGTGAGGGGAAGAAGGAGGAGGATCCGTGAGCTCTCACCTAAAAGACACAATGTAAGAGTATATGGCATACCTTCTGGGTAAAGGGCTTAACTACAACTTGGACTTTACCTACAAACACAGTGTAACCTAAGTGTTTGTAACCTCATATCAATCTGGAAAAAAATAATTAGCTGGACCTGAACCACACAATTGTAGTTCCAACTACTGAAGAGCCTGAGGCAGGATCAGTCAGTTGAGCCCAGAAGTTTGAGGTTGTGGTAAGCTGTAATCATGCCACTGAACTCCAGCCTGTGTGACAGAGAAAGACCTTGTCTTGATAAAGTAAAATAAATTACATGTAACATAAAATTTAATACTTTATTTTACCATAGTTCAGTGGTATTAAAAGTATTTATAATGTGACAGAGCAAAACTCTGTCTCTAAAAATAAATATAATACAATTTTTTTTAATAAAATGAAGTACTAATTTGATTTATGACCAATAAAATAAAATAAGTATGTTTAAGCCTATACTGATTTAAATAAATAATTAAATAAATAAAGGAGACCAGACAATCTGATTAGAAGAATTCCCAGCAATTTATGTTAAGTACCCCCTCCTTCAAAGAAGTGGAGCTTAATTCCCCATTCCTTAAGTGTGGATTTTACACAATACCTTTCCTTCAGAGAGTACAGTGTGGAATGGGGGAAAGATAGTCTAACTCCACAGTAGAGAAACATGAAGGGACCAGGTACCGTGGCTCACGCCTGTAATCCCAGCACTTGGGAGACCAAAGCGGGTAGATTGCCTGAGCTCACATGCTCAAGACCAGTCTAAGCCAGACCCTGTCTCTAAAAATAGCTTGGCATTGTGGTGGGTGCCTGTACTCCCAGCTACTCGGGAGGCTGAGGCAAGAGAATCGCTTGAGCCCAAGAGTTTGAGACTGCTGTGAGCTGTGACGCCACAGTACTCTACCAAAGGCCACATAGTGAGACTCTGTCTCAAAAAAAAAAAAAAAAAACTGGATGAACACTACCTCAGAAGATAAAGACTATCCTTAACAGTGATAGCTTATTGATATTATGTACTTTGATATAATGTGATACAAATTATACCTGTGTGGTCTCCTGTTGAGCATTTGACAATGTGTCAGAAGGAGGATTATCGACTTTGGGTGACCCCGGATCACCAAGCCATTACAATGATGATGGCTGGATCTCGGGAGCAGATGATGAAGACTACTTGGTAGGTAGTGTCTATAGTGTGGATATGTGGGACAAAGGGATGATTCACATCCCAGACAGGATGGAGCAGGACAGAGTGAGATTTCATCATGCAACTCAGAATGATTGTGCAATTTAAAATTTATGAATTATTTCTGGAATTTTCCATTTAATATTTTTGGACTTCAGTTGACTGCAGGTAACTGAAACCATGGGAAGCAAAACTATGGCTAAGGGGGCTATTGTACTGGAACAGAGGAAATTGGTTACATGATGGTCTGAAATAAGCAGGAAGCTTCTGCACCACCTCCCAGGGGAGGAGGCAGTGTCAACTTTTACTGCTGGTGCCAAGAGGGAGTGAGAGAGATACAAGGGTTTCTTCCTTCCTCTTGTCCTCTAGTATCCCAATTCCATTCAGAAGCTCAGGAAACCTGGCCTGCAGGGAGTCTGCCCTTTTGGAATATAGGCCAAGAGAAGGAAAGATGGGGAATGAATAGAGATCAATCAGGTTTACACAATAAGCTTCATGTACAATTAAGTCTGGGCAGAACCAGCAGATTGGTGAGCTATTTTTATTTGGAATTTTCAAAACCTTTTTTATTAGCACTTTCTGTGGTAAACATGAGTGTTCATTCCCATTTTATAATTGGAAGGTTAAAATATGGAGAGCTGTTTGTATGAGATCTCAAAGAATGTCAACCACAAAGCTGGAGAGAGGAAAGTATCTGTTTTATTTGCAGCACTATTTTCTGTTGTTTCATCTTCCTTCCATTTTAACTATGCACAGGGTCACTGACAAAGTTGAAACAGAAACTGGGAGTATAGTATCTGATCCAGTAAAACTATTCCTCTGCCAAAGTTAACTTTGAAAGAGAGTGGTTTCACTGTTTCCTGCAAAGTCAAGATTTGCTCTGAACAAAACTATAGGTCCACACATTCTAACAAAGAAAACAAATAAAAAATACAAACAGAAGAGCCAATATTTTATAGTTTCTGTTGATGCTCAGTCACTTTGGAGGCAGGCAGCCAAGACTCAAAAGGAAACAGGCCACAAATAATTAGGCAGAAAAATGAAATAAACATTTAGCAACTTTTGAGACTATATCTTGTCTTATGATATTCTTATGGCATTTTAGAGGATATTTCTATTACTAAAAGTCCCCTAGAAATTGAGTAGACCCCAGAGAACACAACAGCTTCTCACTCTATGTCTCATGTTACTAATCAATTGGATTCTGGCTGGCCCAGTGATACTCTGGGAATCCTGCGAAAATTCAAAAGCTCCTTCAGTTTGGGTTGGAACAGCAGGTCTTCAGACTACTCCTCTTGTCTGCAGCCTGCTGCTTCTGCTCTCCTTCAGACTCAGGAGAGCAGCACAAAGGAGAAGTTTATTGTTCCAAGGACACTGCAATACTATAAATTCATGGTACAGCTGTGAAAGACTATTAGCTTCCTAGAGTGCTAAACCAGGGAGTGGGGAGTAATAGTGGTAGTAAGAAACTAACCTCTATGAAGACAGGGAGCATGTTTACACTTTCTATTTTCTCTTTGTCAAGTAATACATATCTATTTCTGAAAGAACTTTAAATTAACAGTGATTATAGCAAGGTTGTAGGATACAAGATTAATATACGAAAGCCAACTGCTTTCCTGTACACCAGTAATGAATGAGTGAAATTTGAATTAAAACACAATAACATTTACATTTGCATCCCCAAAATGAAATATTTAAGTATAAATCTAACAAAATGTATAAGATCTATATGAGAAAAACTATAAAACTCTGAAGAAGGGTGGCACCTGGTGGCTCAAAGGAGTAGGGTGCTGGCCCCATATGCCGGAGGTGGCAGGTTCAAACCCAGCCCCAGCCAAAACCTGCAAAAAAAAAAAAAACTCTGATGAAATAAATCAAAGAACTGAGCAAATGGAGAAATATTCCATTTTCATAGATAGCAAAAGTCAACTTTTTTATACTGATTATCATCAGTATGTAAAACTCAATGTTTTCAAGATGTCACTTCCTCCGAACTTGATCTATAGATTCCATGCAATCCCAATCAGAATCTTAGAAAGTTATTTTGTGGATATTGGCAAACTGATTCTAAAGTTTATACAGAGAGGCAAGAGACCTAAAATAGCCAACATAATATTGAAGAAAAAGAACAAAGTTGGATAACTGATACTACTAGACTTTAAGATTTACTATAAAGCTACAATAATCAAGACGGTATGGTGTTGGTGAAAGAACAAATAGATCAATGGAATAGAAAATAGAAACCTAGAAATAGACCCCCCACATAAACATAGTCAAGTCATCTTTGATGGAGAAGGAAAGGCAATACAATGAAAGAAGATATCTTTCCAACAAATGATGCAGAAACAGCTAAATATCCATATGCCAAAAAATGAATATAGACATAGACCTTACACTCTTCACTAAAATTAACTCCAAATGGATCACAGGCCTAAATGTAAAATGCATAACTAAAAAATTCTTAGAAGATAACATAGGAGAAAATGTGGATAATCTTAGATTTGGTGATGACTTTTTAAGTATGACACCAAAGCCATTATCCCTGAAACAAAGAACTGATAAGCTATTTTAACTTCATTAAAATTAAAATTTTCTGCTTTGTGAAAGATGCTTTCAAAAGAACAAGAAAATATTTCCATAAGACATATCTGATAAAGGACTAATATCCAAAGCATACATATAATTCTTAAGAGTCAACAATAAGAAAACAATCAATTAAAAATGGGCCAAAGACCCTAACAGACACCTCACCAGTGAAGATAATAGAGACAGCAAATAATTATATGAAAAGATGAAGAATATAATTGTGATGGATGTGTTAATCAGTTCAATGTAAGCATTTCACATTGTATATCAAATCAGTACACTTAACCTCATAAATGCATCAATGTACACAGTTAAGATTTAATAAAAACAAGATAATAAAAAGAAAATAAAGAAAAGGTGCTCCACACCATATATCATCAGGGAAATGCAAATTAAAACAACAACGAAATACTGCTATGTACCTATCAGAACAGCCAAAATCCAGGACACTGACAATACCAAATGCTAACAAGGATGTGGAGCGACATGAATTCTCACTACCTGACAGTGAGAATGCAAAATAGTACCGCCACTTTGGAAGACAGTTTAGCAGCTTCTTACAAAATTAAATACAATCTACAATCCAGCAGCAATCATGCTCCTTGGTACTTACCCAAAGGAGGTAAAAACTTGTGGTCCACACAAAAACTGGCCCATGGATGTTTATTGAAGCTTTATTCATAATTGCCAAAAACTGGAAACAACTAAGATGTCCTTAGCAGATGAATAAATAAATAAACTGTGGTACACTTAGATGATGGAATAAAACCCAGCACTAAAAAGAAATAAGCTATCAAGCCATAAAAAAGACATATTTTACAAAGATATTTAAATGCACATTACATGAAATAGACAAATCTGAAAAGGCTACATACTTTATGTTTCCAACTATATGGCAATCTAGAAAAAGTTATACCATGGAGACAGTTAAAAGATCAGTAGTTTTCAGGGGTTAATGGGGAGGGAGGGATGAATAGGCAAAGCACAAAGGATGTTTAAGGCAGTGAAAATACTCTGTGTGATACTATAATGGTAGAAACACATCATTTTACATTTTCCCCAAATGATAGAATGTCCAACAAGAAGGGAGAACCCCAATATAAACAGACTTCGGGTGATAATAATGTGTAGGTTCATCAATTGTAACAAGTGTACATTTTGGTGGGGGCTGCTGATAATGGGGGAAGCTATATGTATGTATAGAGGCAGGAATTACATGGGAAATCTCTGTACCTTCCTCTCAATTTTGTAATGAACCTAAAACTACTCTTAAAGAATTAAGTTTTTATTTTAAAAAATGAAATCACAGCAGTGTTCCAACCCCAAATTGTAATACCGATCTAATATAATTAGAACACTATTACTCCACAGTTAGTCTTCTCAAAATAGTATACTCAGAACATAAAATTCAGAGAGAAAATGATGATGAGGTTTATGCTTCTCAAGATATTTTTCAATTTAACTGCAGAACTACTAAACCAGTGGTTCTCAACCTTCCTAATGCCGTGGGCCTTTAATACAATTCCTGTGGGTCGTGACAGGTTGAGAACCACTGCACTAAACACTAGTGCAAATTCTATAGGACTTTGGCTCCACAGATGGAGGTAGGTAGCAATCCCACTGAATGCAAGAATTCATTCAAATTAAAGTGAAGCAACCAGGTTTTCCACCTTATTATGTACAGGGATAGATTAATTTTATTTGATATAACCAACAGTAATTTTTTATGTTTATCAATGTCATTCTTCCTGTTTTTATAAAACTCATCTAGTTGCAAATCAACTGCTTTAACAAGTGATTGTTAAACTGAAACCAAAAGTAAACTGCCTTTGAACTTAAAATAAAAGCTTTATTAATAAATGTCCTTTGAAAGAATATAAAAATCACCACTGCTTCATTATCTTCTTTTTCTGGGGAACTTCCTAAAATGAATAACAGCCTGACTTGCATTTGCAAACAGGAAACTCTGCAAGCTATACCAAGAGCAATGCTTAGTTATTAGGCCAGTTGCTTAAAAATATTTTAGAACATGCATTACTTCAGCATTGCAATATTGGCTAAAAGAGCTTTAATATGCAAGACAGGATGTAAGATGCTTAGCTGATCCAAATGCCAGTCTATGGATTTGAAAGACTAAAGATCACATCACCAGAAGGTTGACAGAAGTGACACTTTGCAGAGTGCCAATGATTTATGCCAATGTCTTGCTTGATGATACTGTTATAGACAGCACTGTCATTAAAAAGCCCCTGCTGACTTCCTTCCACATTTATGGTGCACAAATTATAGGTGAGCCCAAAGATCGAACCCTCCCTGCCTTTTGGATTTCAACTATCATGTTACTTCTCATTTAGATTAGTTATTGCATGTACCTTCCTTCTTTCTACCTGTTTCTTATTTTCTCTATAAACAGCAATGAGAAGGTAAGGAATAAAATTTATCCTGCTAAAAAAATTAAAAGCTATAAACACATCCCCAGGGAGCTTCTACAACCATAAGCTGGAAGGAAGTCTGCTCTTATTATGAAAAACAACAACAATAACAAAAACTTCCAAACACAGGTTTTAAAGAACATTATTGAGAGCAAAGCTCTGGAGTAAACTGTCAGAATTACTACAGATTACTTTTTCTTAGTGTGGGTACCTGAGCATTTCCAAAACAACTCCTAAAACAGCAGAGTTTATCCTCTGAAATGCTTAATTTAAAATTTTTTCTGCTAAACTTCTGCCTCAAATATACAAGTATTTGTTGTGTTAGAGTTTTAGAAATACAGCAGTTCCCTTACTTGAGGGAGATATGTTCCAAGATCCATCTTAACTGTAGATATCTGAAACCACAGAGTACCGAGCCCCATCCATACTAGGTTTTTTCCTATATATATGCATCTATGTATCATAGACCTATAATAAAGTTTAATTTATAAATTAGGCACAGTAAGAGACTAACAACAATAAATAATAATAAAATAGAGCAATTATAACCAGCATCACTACTCCTGCACTTTGGGGCCATTATGAAGTAAACCAAGAGTTCCTTGAACACAAGTCCTGCAATACAAACCAACAGTCAGTTTGATAACAAAGATGGTTAAAAGTGGCAGGTAATAGATACTGGTGGACCAGCTGGACAAAGGGCTGGATGGAGCAGTGCCAGATTTCATCAGCTACTTAGAAGGTCATGCAATCTAAAACTAAAGAATTATTTATTTCTGAAAGTTTTCCATTTAATATTTTCTGACCTCAGTTGACCTCAGGTAATTGAAACCATAGAAAATAAAACTGTGGACAAGAGGGGACTACTGCACTCTGAAGACAATTTTTAAATGGTATTTTCTAACATTCTATTTACAGAGACCAATCATTTTATCTTATACCTAGAAAAAAAAATACTCCAACTTTTGGGAACTCTCCTTAATTTACTAAAGTGCAGCTGAGAGGAAGGGAACTATTGTTTCTTTTTAACAAGTATTACAATGACCATCAACTGTTTTTCTGAAAAAAATCTCAGACAAGCCCCAAAACTTTTATATGTGCTTCCTTTGTTTGAAATGACTACTTTTTGTTTCTTTTTATCTTTATCTAACAGGAAAGTAGATGATTTTGAAAACACAGTATGAAAAGAGACTGGCCCAGAAGATTCCATTGCAACTCTATTTCTATTTAGACTTTCTAGTGTTGGTGCTTGGTAGTGTTCTTTCCTTAGTGTGTTATTAAATAAATATAGATTTAGACCAATTTAAGTTCATATAATATGTTAAAAACTGAATTTTTCAAATGAAAACCATCAAAGATGAAATTTATGTTGAAAACTAAATTTTGATAAGAATTTCTTATAAAAAAAGATGAAATAGAAAGGTCAACTTAATATAACCACACAATAGCATTAAATCAAGATTTATTGTTTAGAAAAGCAACCACATTGAGAATTAAAATACACATTCCCGGCTGTATACTGGAGACAATAAAGGCTAACAGCAAGGAGTAAAGAAAATAAATCTTCAGCCAAATGGATTGGGGTTTAAGAAAAGTGCAATGGCCCAAGGATATAAATGCCCTGTGAAAAGCTGAGACACCTAACCAACCTGCTGACTGGCTGTGTGTATCGGAGGTAGGGCAGGCTGACCAGCATGTTGTAAGGGTGATGGCAGTAAAGGCAAATAAATGTCAAATGGTGGTTCTAAAATAAGTGTTACTAAATAGTACATTAATATACTACATATCCTCTTTATTTAAAAAACAGTTAAACATAACACATAAAGGTAAAGTTCACTTTAACCCTTTGTATGCTCCAGACCTTTTAAAAACCATTTACGTATTAAAAATGGAGTAAATACCAATCAATAGAGAAGACTGGCTAAACAGACTATGGTATATACATACCAGGAAGTAATATACAACTTTAGAAATGATGTCAATTTTTGTATACACTAACATAGTAAGATCTCTAAGACATACTGCTGAGTTAAAAACAGATTATAGGCTGGGTACAGTGGTTTATGCCTGTAATCCTCGTATGCTGGGAGGCCGAGGCAGGAGGATCACTTAAGGCCACAAGTTCAAGATCAGCCTGGGCAACACAGCAAGACAGCTTGGGTGACAGAGTGAGACCCTGTGTCTGACAGACAAACAAATTATAGAATGAGATTTGCTTTATGATATCATTGATGTAAAATATCATTTAAAATGAAATAATATTAATACCCATTCTTAGGACTTCCTGTGAATCATAGCACCTATGTTTGATCCCATCTTTGGCACATAATTACGGCTCATTTTTTGGCATGTTTTCTAGTGTCATACACTATAAGTTAATTTTTGTGTGTACTCTGTGGAACCTTCCACAGTACCAAGTATGCACACAATAAGCACTCAGTACTATTTGGATAAATACTTTTATACCTAACAAGACTGGTGGTAAAGCTATAGTTCTTGCAAGTTTATTTAAATAGTAATGTGAGATTCAGCATAAATTTTATTCAGTTTCTTTTAATAAAAGCAGTAACATTTTTGTTTTAGAACCTTCAAAGTTTTCATAAATACAGACAGGCATCTGCTACTCCATTTCCCACTTACTGATAATTAGCAACCTTTTATAATATTCAGTAAAAACTTTTTGGTGTTTTTTACTTATTTTCTATTTGCATATTTACTATATGACCAGGGGAAAAAGAGGACTGGCTTTAAAAATTCTCATATTGAGGCCAGGCGTAGTGGCTCACGCCTGTAATCCTAGCACTCTGAGAGGCCGAGGTAGGTGGATTGCCTGAGCTCCTCTGGAGTTTGAGATCAGCCTGAGCCAGAGTGAGACCCCATCTCTTAAAAATAGCCAGGCACTTGAGACAAGAGTTTGAGGTTGTTGTGAGCTATGACACCATGACACTCTACCAAGGGTGACAAAGTAAGACTCTGTCTCAAAAAAAAAAAAAAAAAAATTCTCAGATTGGTAATTTGTTCCTCTAAGTTTTGTTTTTTTTTCCCCCTATGAGTTAAAAGAAAACATACTCTTTACTTTGTCTAAGCTAAGGTATATTTTCATTATATCCATCAGTAAATTGTAGCCAATCTAATACAGAATTTTAATTAAGTCATGGGGTGAGGTTTTTGCTCACAAAAAAAATAGCACAAAAAAAAACCTCACTGCTTTTCCAAAACACCTCAGTTTGCTCCTTATTACTGTAACAATTCATATGTGCAACTATTCTTCTAATTTAAAGGAAGATGAGACAATGTAGTATTTTGTAATTAACATCTATAAAACTTAGCCAATAAATTTCACCCTGTAATAATTGTAGATGATATGAGAACATGAAGTGATTTATTGATAATCCAAAAGGATAATACAGATTACATTAAGTGATGAAATTTTAGTTCTGTTCTAAATGGATCATATGCAAAGGAATCTTTAAAAATAATCCTCAAGTTTATTTTTTCTCTGCTTTTCACAGTGTAACCTTATTAGCTACAGTTTGGCCTCCACCTAATTTCCCAGTTGTATTTCCCATTATTCCCCCACATGCTCCCACCATACCATATTTCTCACTTTCTGAGAACGCCCCATCCCTAAAGAGTCTTGGCATATGTTATTTCTTCTACCTAGAATGCCTTCCCTATTATTTTTTGTTTGCTGTTTTGTTTTTTGCAGGTTTTATTTGTTTGTTTGTTTGGCTGGGCCGGGTTTGAACCTACTACCTCCGGTATATGGGGCCAGCGCCCTACTCCTTGAGCCACAGGTGCTACCCCCCTATAGTTTTTTTTAACAAAGTCACATGGAACCTTTAAGTCCTACCTTTGAGGCTACCAAGCAAAGTAAGTGACCACATGCTTTGCACTTTTCTCCCCAATAGAATTGACCTTATGATATTGTGTTTACCTGTTTTTAGATACTGAGTTTCTTTACAGCAGTAACTATATAGTTGCATGACATATGTAACTATTTAATTATTTACATATTCATGTTTCCAGTAACTAAATATAGAACCTACCTCAAATAGGTGCTCATAAAACGTTTGTGGAATTAATGAACTTCTTTTCATGATTCCCTCTTGCCACACAAAATAGAACCCCATGTAACTGTTTCAGATAATTTGTGTCTGCACAGAAAGCACAAGCCATTCGGTGGCTACAGGCAGAGGGCATAGAATGACCCAGCAAGCCAAAGGAATTAAATGGACTCTATTGGGAAGTCTGTCTCAGCCAGTGTACAGACGTTCCTTCGTAAAAGTTATTTGTTTCTTTCAAAATACAACATTTCTCCATAGCACAAAGGGTCTCAGATAGCTGATAGCTTTTACAATGGCAGTTCTTTATTCCAGATTACAAATTGGCATGAAAAGGAAAATGACCTTGGAATATTAATCTAAAAAAGTAAGTTTTCTTTTGCTTGAAAAGAAAATAATAGAGAAAACTAAACTAAGAAAGAGAGCCAAGGAAAAGAATTTCTAATCATCTGGAAATTAAACAAACCATTTCAACTTCTTAGACTGCCTAAGAACAAAATGCAGATACAGCTCCCCCTTTCTTCTTCTTAAGTAGTCCACTCTTTTTAAAAAATTTCAGATTAGGCTCGGCGCCCATTGCACAGTGGTTACGGCGCAGGCCACATGCACCTAGGCTGGCAGGTTTGAACTCGGCCAGGGCCAGCTAAATAACAATGACAGCTGCAACCAAAAAAATAATCAGGCGCTGTGGCAGGCACCTGTAGTCCCAGCTACTTGGGAGGCTAAGGCAAGAGAATTGCTTAAGCCCAAGAGTTGAGGTTACTATGAGCTGTGATGCCACAGCATTCTACCGAGGATGACATAGTGAGACTCTGTCTCAAAAAAGTTTTTTTTTCAGATTAATATGAGGGCACAAATGATTCGGTTATAATATTTGCATGTGTTAGGTAAGGTCCCTGTTGTAGTTGTGTCCTGCACCCAGGGGGTGTGCCATGTACCCTTACACTGTGCCCATTAGATGGGAGCATACCAATCCTCTTCCCTCCTCCCTTCACTGCCCTCTCTCCTTCCCCCTCCTCCCAACTTGAATTAAACTGAGTTTTTCTCTTGTGTGGACATGGATTAGTTCGTCTACTGGCTTCATATTAGTATTGAGTACATTGCATGCTTGCTTTTCCATTCTTGTGATACTTTACTAAAGAGAATGGTCCACCCTCTTCTACACAGGTTCAAAGTAAACCTTTTAGTAGCTCGAGTGCAAACAGGAAGCTAAAAGTTTACTGCCTACTTTATTCTTGCTGTAATTATATAAATTAGAATTATCTTGTCATGCCCAATTAATTAAAGGTCAAAAGACCACAAAAGGAGGAAAAGAAAAGCATTTGGGGCATAAGCATCTGCCCAGGA
>CAUYPK010117358.1:0-25412 GCA_963574355.1 Loris lydekkerianus
TTTTATAGACCGTTTGACACATTTTCATCACACTGGTTAACATAGCCTTCCTAGCATTTTCTTAGTTATTGTGTTAAGACATTGACATTCTACATTTACTAAGTTTTCATCCACTTTTGTACTTAAGATGATCCAAATTCACCCAGAAACTGCAGGGCTTTCACTTGGAAGCAGGTGCCATGGTGTTGGCAGGAAGCAGTGGCTGGTCACATGTCTCCCCGCTCCAGGGCCCCAGGGGCTACGGAGGGCAATGAGGTAGGCTCTGATCCTCCCCCAAGCACAGGGAGAACAAGGGAGTCTGCGGAACAGGGGCAGGGGAAGGGCAGGTGTGCGAGAGATCATGTGTATGTTATTTGTCAGATTTACGACCACTGGTAACACTTTTCAAAAGTGACGTTTATTGGGTGTGAAATGTTCTCATTTGTTAGATAACACAAGCTGTTTAGTATTAAAGCAACTTTCACACAGCACAATCTCCTCTGTCATTAGGGACCTCCTAGGATTAATTACTGAGATCTATGCCCCGATGTGCAGATGCCTCCCAGAACCATAAACTTATAAATCTCACATGAGCTGATTGCTGGGAAATTTTCCTCAAAGCCATGATCTTTCTGAGAGTGGGGCAGGGGCAAGTCGAGTGGGCAGTTGGTGGCTCACAGAAGAGGGCTCCCCGGAGACCATAGAAGTTCTTGGTCTGAAATGCCACAACTGTCCCCATATCCTTCATGCTTGTGGTGGCTACAAGAATGCCTTAGATTTATACATACATTTTTAGCTTTTCAAAGCATTTTACCTGCAAAGGCGATTTCTCTGTCATTTGTCATTGCATTGCCAGCACTTGGAAAGTGTGGTCACATAGTAGGTCCTTCATCCTGGTGATGGATGAAAGAAAGCTTCAGGAAGGCAAAGAATCTACTTATCTACTTGTTTGTCTTCTCTAAATCCAATCCACCATTCCTTTTTTTTTTTTTAATTAAAAAAATTTTTTTTTGTTGTTATTAAATCATAGCTGTGTACATTAGTGCAATCAAGGGGTACAATGTGCTGGTTTCATACTAATTCTTTAAAGCTCCATTATCCCAGGCCTCTGACTTCTGAGGTCACCCAAGCAACAGGATCACACCTTTCGGGATTCTGTTAAAAACATTGAGGCTTCAGATACAGGAAAGTTTGTTGGGATGTTCTAAAATTACTTAGAATAAAGATGGTGTTTACACAAAGAGAAAACATATCCACTAGTCATTAAAGCACTTGGGATCACTAATCATTCTAGGGCATAAGAAAAATGGACCATAAAATGCTGCAAGATAGATCAGGGTGAACATTAGGAAACATTTTTATGGGCATCTACAAACATTGATGTGCACCAGGGAAATAAAGGCTGTTGAATCTTCTCTAGTGCACAGCTGGCACGTAAGTCAGTGAAAACTACCTTGCTTGTACTTTTGGGGAGGACTGAATCCATTTCTATGTTTATCCTAAAATATTCCATAGCAACGGGTTAAAACATTCCAGTGGCTTCCTGTTGGCCTGAGAACAAAATCGCACATCTTTACCACGACCCAGAAGGTGCTATAGCAGTGGCTCTCAACCTTCCTAATGGCCGCGTTGTTACAAATGGAACAAAGGGGTCATGACCCACAGGCTGAGAACTGCTGCCCTATAGGATCTGGCCACTGAGTATACTCCCCACCTTGTTTCTTATCACGCCTTTTCTCTGTTACTCAGTATCTGCAGTCAAACTGGCCTTCTAGTCTCACCCGTATGCCAACCTTTTCCTGCCTCTGGACCTTTGCACAGGAGGCTCCCTCTGCCTGGGATGCTCTTCCTCTTACTGTTCAAGGGGCTGTCTCCTTCTAATCCCATCCTAAATATCATTTTCTTAGAGAAGCCTTCCCTGACCACACAATCTCAACTAGCCCCCTTTCCTATGATTCTCTTTTAAACTCCCCCCTTCATTCTCTTCAAAGCATCCATGGGGCATTGGTGTTTTTATTTTTAGTGTCTATGCTTCCCGACAGCATGTGATATGGAGGGCCAGGCTAGGGCCCAACAGCGTCTTAGAGCTTAGCAGGTGCCTTATCTCTATGTAGGCATCAAAAATCTGTTTTATAAGTGGAAGAAGAATTAAATGAATGAATACCAAGAAATATAACACATTTTCAACGTTGCCAGGAAGTGTGGCATCTGTGCGTGTGTGCACATGTGACATTTGTACCCTAAAAAGCTCAGGGATTTTTGTCTTTTTTGTTCACTGATAAATCTCCAATACCTAGAGAAGTATGTGGCATAGTTATTCAAGTAAATATAAATAAATATCTGATGAACAGAAACATAAGAAATTGTGAGAAGATTTAGCAGGGAGACCTAACTTAGTCTGCAAGCCATAGCTGGGATCTGAGAGCAAGACTCGTTGAAGCTGAGACCTGGCATGGTCCACACGAAGGGACAGGGTGGGAGAGTATTCCAGACACTATATGTAACTTACAGGGAGGCCAAGATAAGAGGAAAAGTGAGGTTGGTAGGGCACAGGTCTGGAAGCAACTCAGTGTGTGACGCGGCTGGCTGAGTACCACTACATTCATACAAATCCTGGTGCCAGTCTGCTGGGTGGAAACTTGGTGGTAATCTAACCTTTCTCTTTTGCTTAATTAATATGTTAATTGGAGGCAGACTGTGAGTTGGGCTGTGTTGTTAAGTTCTGGGGAGGTAATATAACAAAATAGGCATACTCTTTGTCCTCAAAGGGCTACATTTAATAGAGGAATAAGATATTACATTTAAATGTACAAGTAAATAAAGTAGAACCTCCATAGTTGACCACCTCCCCTCGTTGACCATCTGCTTAAGTTGACCTTATTTTCATAGACCGGACATGTGCTACACGTATGTGTCAGTACAGTAGACCTAGTTCCGTATGTTGACCACCACCATATGTTGACCAGTTACAGTCCCTTGGGTGGTCTCTCCTTATAGAGATTCTACTGTATAGAATTTAAATTGTGATGCGAGGTATGTAGGGGTCAGAACACAGGTGGTTTATATTTGGAAGTCTGAGAAGACCCCTCTAAGTAGAAATTAGTGTAGAGAGGGAGGCAACCATGTCAAGGGTTGCAGAGAGCATTCTAAGCTAAAGCGTGAGTCTGCACAGAAGGCCCAGGTACGGGACGAAGCCTAATGTGGCAGAGAGAAAGGAGACCCAGGTAGAGCAGAGTGAGTTTGGGGACATAGGCCTGGCTAGATTGGGCCTTCTAGACAAGGTTAAGGATTTTCAACTTTATCTTCAGCTCAGTAGGTGAAGAGTTTTAAGTAGGGAGATGTATCTGATTACATTTCCCCATAGTACTAGAGCTACAGTGGCTGTGAGGAGAATGGAAGAGGCTGATGAGGAGTGTACCACAGTAGACTAGGTGAGAATTAAGAGCAATGTCCACCTGGGAGCTGGAGCTGGAGAAAAAAAGGAATTATATGTCTGAGGTAGACTCAGAAGGGTGATGGAGGCCTGATTTTGGGGGTGAAGGAAAGGAATGGCAGGAATGGCTCCCAAGTTTCTGGTTTGAGTCAGAGAAATCTTCCTCACATGGCTTGTCTGATTCTCCTTGGTTCTCTCAATGACTCTGGGAAGAAAAGGTAGCCAAGGGGGTTCGTCCCTGTTGATAGAAAAGAAAATAAGAAACGTAGAGATTCAATGCTTCCTTGGGGTCTCATGGTTGGTTGGCAAAAGCCAGGACTAGATCTTAGACCCTGGGTCCAGCCATTGACCCAGGAGAGAACTTGGCTTTCTCTCGTCAGGGGGCCCAAGGCCAGGCCAGGCCTGCTGGTGTGACCACCCCACCACTTCTGACTCCCCGGGTGGCTCCATCCTGTCCCCAGCACGCGTCTCACCACCAACTCCCAGCTTACTTTTGTTTAATGACTCTCATCTCCCAGAAAGTTCCTCCCCAGAATCCACAATGGGCGACATTACGAACTCCTCATGTCTGGTGCTAACTTTTTATGAGGTGTTTATTCTTTTACGATATATTAAAGCCATATTTTTGCCAGGTTTTTACTTCCGTTTATTTCTTGTCCTTGAATCACTCTTCTCTTTCCCCAACCTCCCCTCACCCCGTGATTCTACCTTTCACTCTCTCTACCTGAGCGGGCTTTGCACTGGAGATGTTTAATTCTCCTTTAATCCCAATTCCCCGAGGTACATGAAAGCAGCTTTACGATCCCATAAATCCAAGAAGATAAAGTGCATTTTTATTAGTTGTGTTGGCATCAAAGGGAAAAAAATGGAATCTAATGTGAAATAGTCAATAATGAATTTGCTTAATAGCGCTCCTCATCACCTTAACGGGCCTCCGGGGCGTGAGGCGTGGGGACTGGATGCCTTTCTCTGGAGCCGAGGCAAGGGGTGCCACCCCCTTCCCAGCATTGGGGGTGGTTTCTTTTCTTTTTCCTCCAGCAGGAAGATGTTTCTTCCCTATGGATCTAGGAGCTAGAAGGCAGGGTGGGAGGGGAAGAGACCGGCTGGTGAAATGCTGAAGCCCGCCTGTCACCCTGGGGTTGTCAGAGTCCTCTCCCCTTTGCTGTCAGCCCTGGTGAACGGCCTGGCCTCTGAGAGCTGCTTCAGTGACAGAAAGGTGGAGAGCAGGGTTAGGGAAAGTGTGATGTTGCTAACAGGGAGATGTGCAGGGAGCAGGTGAGCACCGCAGGTGAAGGGGGCCGCGTGTGCTCCTGAGGTGACGGGCGGCTCCGAGGGCACCCATACAGAGCCTGGCCATCCTCTCTTGGTCTGGACACTGCTCAGGTTCCTTGTCTCAGATCCTGCGGGTCATTAAACAGTGTTGGCGGCCGGAGGAGTCCCCGCACACCTTCCTCTATTCACATTGGGCTCTTTGTCGCTACAGGCCCAGGATTTGCAGTGATTCCCTCATCCCTCCCCATATGGGTCCATTCTCTCCTCCTTTCTTCCCTTCTTCCCTCTAACTTGCCACTTCCATCTGCTTAGGGAAAGAAAGCCTTATGCTCAGACCAGTCCCCAGAGAGTAGAGGGCCTTGATCCTGAAGTTTGCAGGGTGGCAGGCGTTCCAGTCGTCTCCCCAGGACACTGAAGCTTGCTGGAGGTGTTGCTTGTAGTTTTTAGGACCTTCCCCCATTGCAAGGGAAAAAGCTCTATTCTCCCGGTTTCCAGGCTGGGCGGGGAGCTGGGTTTCTGCGGCACGGCCACTAGATGGCGATAGTGAAACGTGCAAAGAGCGACAGCCACCTCCCACAGGCTCCCTCCGGGTAGAGAAGAGGCAGGAAACAGCGCGTAGGTAGGACTAAAGTGGACATTAGTCTTGGAAAGTGGGGGCCAGGAAGATGGGCAGCGGCGTCCAGGCAGCACGAGGCACCGTGGTGCTGAGGGCTATGTGTCCCCATTTCAGGTTCACCCTCCTGCCCAGCAGGGAGACCCAGCCATTGGGGCCACCTGGCCTCATAAGGTGGGACCTCAGGTCTGGGCATTACCACACCTGCTTATGGCTGTGTTCCCAGGTGTGACTTCTGGGATGCTTGGTCTTTAAATGAAGAGAGCAAATGGATTCCTGTTTCTCTAGCTGCCTCTGAGGAGGGGTTGTCTGATTTCAGGGATGTCCTGAGGTCACTGAGCTCACAGGACACAGTGCTGAGATTTGCATAAGGTTGCAGCTTAAACTCTCTGTCCTGCAGGCTGCCCGTCCGCTCCCAAGAGCCCGGAGCCTGGCCCAGTATGTCAGTCAACACCTGCACAAGGATAGGCGGGGTGTGTGTGTGTGTGTGTGTGTGTGTGTGTGTGTGTGTGTAATGGGAGGTGCTCAGTAAATATTTGTTGAATGAGGTTTAATTGAATAGACTCTGCACTTTAGAACCTTATAGTCAAGAAAGAGAGAAAGAGAGAGAGAGGGAGAGAGAGAATGAATTAGGGAGTAATTGACTGCACAACTGTGGAAATTTCTGGCACAATTAGGACATTTTATCTATAGGGAGGGAGGGTTCATATTACAGTTAGCAAAATAAAATTGGCTTAGGTTGAGGGTGGGTGCTTAAAAGTCTGGCTGAGGAATTGGTTCTTGATGCCAAAACAGTGGGGAGCTATGGCAGGTTCTTGGGCAGGAAGGTACCTGGCTGGAGACGTTGGCAGAGAGAACTCTCAGCTGTGGCTTATGACCCACAGATGAGTGAGGGTGAGGCTGGTGTGTGCCTCTTTTCTCTGACTATGGCAAGGATCAGCATACTACTTGGCCTTGGTGAGAGTTCGATACATCTTGAACTGCGTGGATGTGCAGCAGGACCTGGAGGCCAGGATGGCGCCCCTCAGGGGAGGTGAGCTTCACTGGTGAGCGAGGGGCGCAGAGCCAGGGCTGCCGGGGGTTTGGCTGAGTGCTGCCCACACCGAGCACTGGTTTTCCAAGGGCTGCTTTGTTCACTGGCTCAGCAGAGCATGTGCGATGCGATCACAAGCTTGAAATAACACAGACAGTCTCTGCTCCCTGCCACTTCCTATTTTGCTGATCCCCTTATTTGACAGTGCCGGAGCAACACCTACACACTCCTTTCCTCCAGTCTCACCCATGTGCAGGGATCTCTGCAGGCTGCGGAAGTGCCAGCCTGGAAGCCTCACTGCCAGCTGTCCCCCTACCTGGACGGAGGTGTCCTCAGGGATGGAGGGAGCAGGTGGAGTCAGTGCTGGCCATGCCTGGTGTAGCTGAAAGGTCCAGACACTTTGTGGCTTCCTGCCTGGGTGAAGGCAGGGCTCACTGAGCAAACATGCTGTTTCTGTGTAGCGGCTGCTGCTTTTCCTGAGGCCCCACATTCTCTTTTGTTTCCAATTTTGTGACAACTCTGACGCTGGTATCATTTGGTCAGTTCGGAGTTGAGCAAGCTGAAGGGAGCATTGGCAGGTGACTTGCGAGAGATGGCGCTTCGCCTGTGCTGGGGACCTGGGGCGGGCCCCTGTCCTCCCCCAGCCAACCCAGTGCCTGTCCCAGGAGGCCCTGTGGCCTGGGCCCAGGCTGTGTGAATGGAGGACGCGAGGAGGGTCCCAGTTGCTGTGGCAGCAGGAGAATGTGAAGGTGGCAAAGCCGGCTGGGATGAGGAAGTCCACCCCCAAGTTCAGGAGCACAGGAAAGAGTGCCTCAGGATTGGACTCTATCTCCCTAAATTTTGGGGAGAGCTTTAGGGCCTACAAGCTCAAGAGAAGACTGATCTTGGGTTTCTCTGGAAGCCAGATCAGCAGAGAGATGGGCTCCACTCAGGAGCAGAGTCAGGGTCAGGAGCATTTGGGTACTGGCAAAAGAATGGGCCAGTTGTCCACCAGTGAACATTTACTGAACACCTGCTTACCGAAGGTGACAGTCTAAGACACGATTCCTGTGAGGACAAAGACAATGGAACCAGCAGTTACAATATTGTCAACAGAGAAGAAACAAAACTCTATAAATAATTTAAGGAGGTTTATTCTCAGCCAAATATGGGTGTAAAGCCCTCAGAGCCAGGCGCATGAAGCCTTGAGCAGTGGCCTCACCACGATTGGGTCACAGTTCAGTTTTATACATTTCGGGAACACAGGAACCACATGTAAACTCATAAATCAATATATAGAAGCAGTGCGTTGGTTTAGCCTGAAAAGACAGCGCATCTCACAATAGGGCATTGTAGGTTACCGGCGGGTTTAGAGATTCTTCGGTTTGTATTTGGTTAAAGAAATGAAGCTTTTTTAAAGCTAGAATGTTTTAAGATGAGAAACCTGTTAATCAGAGCCTAGTCACCAGGCAGACTCAAGTGATCTGTTAAGTAAATTGAGGACCTGCAGGTGTGGTCCATACCCTGGCTTGCCTGGCTAGAGGCCTGTCAATGAATTGCAAAGAACATTTCCGAAAAGGGGCGGGGGCGAGGGGGTGCATGAACAGGATATCTGACCTCCCTTCTCAGGGTTGCTCAATTTTAGGGCATTTCTGGGGTCCCCTTGGCCAAGAGGGGTCCACTCAGCCAGCTGAGGGGCTTAAGATTTTATTTTATTCACAGGTAGCTCGGATGCTCCAGGTGGGAAGTGTTAATGGACTTGCCTTTCACACATAAGGCAATGCATTTTTGTGTTTTCCAGAGGTAGTGGGGACTTTCTCAGGGAAGTAACATCAGTGTGCTCTGCAAATAATAAATAAACTCAATAGTAGTGATAATAAGAATTATACTTTTTTTTTTTTTTTTTGAGACAGAGTCTCAAGCTGTCGTCCTGGGTAGAGTGCCGTGGCATCACAGCTCACAGCAACCTCCAACTCCCGGGCTTAAGCGATTCTCTTGCCTCAGCCTCCCAAATAGCTGGGACTACAGGTGCCCACTACAACGCCCGACTATTTTTTGGTTGTAGTCATCATTGTTGTTTGGCAGCCCAGGCAAGATTCGAACCCGCCAGCTCAGTTGAATGTGGCTGGTGCCTTAGCTGCTTGAGCCACAGGCGCCGAGCCAAGAATCATATTTGTTATCGGTTATTTAATGTCCAAAGTGCCATAGCAAGGAAATGCAAGGGAAAGGGGGACTTTCTCTGGGTCTGGGATGGGTTTCATTTCAGGGCTGTGGCTGGGAGGGGTGGCCCTCCCTGGCTTTGAGTCTTTATGCACAGAGGGAGGACCAGTGGGGCAGAGAGGAGATCCAGACATGTGAGAGCAGCTTGCATGTCCCAGCTGTGTTCTCATTGCTCCAGGATCTCTCCCAGTGACTGTGGCTTCCAACACACCATCTTTGGGTCAATAAACACATCAAAAACTGTACCTATGCACTTGGTTAATCTCACTTGGGAGGGGGTGCAGAGCAGCCTATAACATGACAGCCTTGAACTTGATTCATATTCAAAGCTAACTAGCACTGATGGAGCATCTACTATGCTCCAGGCATGTGGGCAGGTGATCTTGTAGCCATTCTTTAATTTTTATAACAACCTGGTTTGAGGCATTAGCACGCCAGCCGGGAGGCCCAGGGGTGTTACCCAAGGTTCCATGATGGATTAATAAAAGTGGCACATCCTTTCCTGTGTTCTATTTCTGGAGTCCTTTCAGGTCTGATATTCTATTCCTGGGACCAGGGAGAGAAATGTCTGATTAAAGCTGGGAGTAGGGTGAGAGGAAGCGTCCAACGTGACAACTGCTTTTCTGTTACTCGCTGTCTCTCCTCTCAGCTGTTCTTTGTCCTGGGTAACTGACTGCTAATGTTTCCTTTATCTCTTTTCATTTTCATAGCTCAGGGATCAAAAATCAAGGGAAATGTGAAGGTAGACACGATATAGAATTTGCACAATGAAGGCGTGGACGCAGAGAAGAGAGGGAGAGAGAGACGATGATGTTCCTATCTAGAAACGGAAGTCTTTGATGTAAGTTCAGCTTGCTACTTGGCGACAGGGCGGATGGTGACCAAGTAGGCTAGATGACTTGCTTGGTGTGGCTGACACCAGCTAGCTGTCCACCTGTCATGTTTCCTCTTCCTTCTGGGTTAACAGCCAGACCACAATCCCCCACCCCTCTCAAGTTAAGGGGTGGTGAAATGGCTGAGTGTTGGCCAAAGAGGTGTGGGTGGAGGGGACACATGCAGCACTAGCCTCGCTGGTGAGAACCTCTCACCTTTCTTGTGTTTCTTCCTCTTCCACAGCGTCCCCAGAAGCCACTTTGGCTGTTCTGGGAAGAGCTGAACTACCCTGTGAGAAATAAAATTTCATTGTGGGATGTCCCTGGGATTTGAGGGTTTTATCTGTTACAACAACTACCATGACCTCTGCTAATGCACATGGGTTCTTCAGATGGAAAAACAGGCTGGTAGCCAGAAGAATTTCTGGGGTGCTTTCAGAATTTAACAGCTTCTAGGGCTATGGCGACATAAACAAGAGCAGCAAACCCCAGAGGCTTAGCTTTGGGCAAGAGTCACAGTATATGGTGAGCTTTCCTATGGCCCCTGTCCTGGGGGAGCTTGCCCTTGAGGCTAGCTGTGGGAGACCTTTCCTTTCCTGGTGCAGATGACTCTCTTTGTAAATTGTGTATGGTGCCAGGGCCCTCTTCTTCCCTTCTAGAGTGGTACTGAAGATGAAATAAAATAGTTGGTGAAGATTGCTTTTGTACACACCTAAATGCTATATGAAGGATTATTGTTGATTATAATAATCTGGGTGCAGGGCATCAACAAGATTCAGGAAGTCCATTCTTGTGATACATTACTAAAGGGAATGTTTTCCAACGCTATCCAAGTTAATAAAAAAGATGTAAAGTCTCCATCTTTTTTTATGGCTGAATAGAATTCAATGTACTCGATGCTAATATGAAGCCAGTAAGAAGAACTAATACACACCCATACAAGAGAAAAACTCAATTGAATTCAAGTTGGGGGGAGAGAGAGGGAATGAGGGAGGGGGGTTTCCACCTAATGGGTACAATGTAAGGGTAGATGGCACGTTTCTTGGGTGTGAGACACAGCTACAATAGAGACCTCACCTAACAAATGCAAACATTTTAAGCTAAGCATTTGTACCTTCGTATTAACCTAAAAAAAATTTAGGAAGTCACAAGTAATCATTTTAATGTGACATTTACTTTTAGTGACCCCAGCCAAGTCACACAATATTAGCCCACCTGGTGATATAATCCATTTTATGTAAATATTATAGATGGAGATTGAAATTTTCCTAGACGAATTAGACAATGCTTGTTTTCAAGTAGGAGCTCTTTGGTGGTCAGTTTCCTCGATCTTCTCTTACTTCATAGTAAGGCAGAGAGAGGCAGGAAACTTTGTAAATTATCAATTAAAGATCAAATCAAAATAATGGTAAAGTCATGCTGGGATTGAGGAAGCGTGGATTAAATCAGACTTCATAAAGTCCAATTTAAATATATGAGCTTTTAAAACCTACTGCACAAAATGAAGTCGAGGTTCTTAACATGCGTTTCACAGGGCAGCCTCGTCAACTGCCACATGCCAGGAGTCCACGTGGTGGACCACAACACAGTGTCTGCTCCAGTGGGGAAGACAGAAAATGCACATTTAGGGCTCTGCCTGTGGCTCAAGGAGTAGGGTGCCAGCCTTATATACTGGAGGTGGAGGGTTCAAACTCGGCCCTGGCCAAAAACTGCAATAAATAAATAAATAAATAAATATAAAAAAAAAATAAATAAAAATAAAAAGAAAAGAAAATGCACATTTAGACAAGTCAATGTCAGCTCGTAGTAACCAGCAACCGTTGCAGCCTTCCACGTTTCTGTCTTTCTGTGTTTTACAGGTTTCAACTCTTGTAGGCGGTGTTAGGCTGGCTGCTGTTTCTCTGATCTCCATTTACAGAGGGGGAAATTGGTGCAGAGAGAAGCCTATTGCCAAAGCCAGGAGCCCGCTCTTAACCACTAACCCATGCTGTCTCCTATTAATGCAAAGGGCCGGAAGGAGCATAGATCAGGGGAAAAAATGGAACATGGTGGGAAGGAAGTGCTAATTAGGTAAAATGAGTAAGAAGAGATGACATGTGAGCAGAATCCGAGTGAAGTGAGAGGATGTTCTGAGGATACCAAAGAAAAGATAGCGTTCTAGGGAGAGGGACCAGCAGATGCAAAGGTCCTGAGGTGCGTAGGAGGAATAAAAAGAAGGCTGGTTTGAATGGAGTATATAAGCCAACTGGAAAGTGACAGGAGATGGTTGGAAAGAAGCCAGAGGCCAGATCTCATAGGGCCTTGGTGTCCATAAGAACTTAGCCTTTTCCTGAGGAATTATGGGGAACCATTGCAAATATTTGAACACTGGCAATAGTGCAATTAAGTGATTTCTTTCTTTTTTTTTTTTTTTTTTTAAAGCAATGGACCATTCTGGATACTCAGCTTATGGCAGGAGTGGCGGATGGCTGGTGGAGGGGGCGGAGGTATCAGAATGGAGGTGATCACAACAGTCCGGGAATGAGAGTGGCTGGTGTGAGTTGCCAGAGTTTGGAAGGATCGGGTGTGGGATGTGAAAGGAAGAGAAGAGAAAAGACGACGTCAAGCCCTCTGTCCTGAGCCATCGGGCGTGAGGTGGGAGTGGTGTCGCTTGCTGAAATGAAAGAGGGGCGGTGAGCAGGGCTCACAGCACGGCCCAGTTCTGTTGCAGTTGGGTTGTTCCTGTTACCCGTTGCCAGCTGGGGGTCAGCTGCAGTTTTAGTCCTCACAGCTTCTCACTTTGAAGCTCCAGTTGACAGAATGTAGCTCTAATCTGGGCTGCATAGGGGAAGAGCAGGCTTGCTGTGGGAACGTGATGTGCCACATAAAGCTCCTGCTCAATCATGGGTCATGCCAGATCTGCTCCAATGCTGTTGTGGTGGAGCCTGCTGATGGAATGGGAGGTGGCTGTCCCCACAGAAAGGCGCCAGAGACACACAGTCCAACGAAGGAAGAGGAACCAAGAGCTGGGAGTGATAATACCGTGTCCCACAAACAGAGCTCAAGAGAAAATGGAAGATGAGAATTATAGAAAATTCCAGGAATTTTACTACCCTGTTTCCCCGAAAATAAGACGTCCTCTGAAAATAAGACCTACTTACAGGAAAGATAAGACGTCCCCTGAAAATAAGACCTAGCACATCTTTGGGAGCAAAACTTAATATAAGACACTGTCTTATTTTCGGGGAAACAGGGTATCAAAGGAGCAAGGAAATAGGGCAGTCGCTAGAGAGGAACTGGGAACAATATCCTGAACTAGAGAGAGAAAAAGAAATTGAAGCGAGCGAGCGAGAGAGAGAGAGAGAGAGAGAGAGAGAGAGAAAGAAAGAGAGTAGTTACAAGGATAAAAGCATGCAGGTGAAAGGGAACAGGATCCTTTGGACAGGTAGACATGTTGACCTTCATAGGAACAGTCACAGTTTGTTCTCTGTGACAGAAGACAAGGTAAAGCCTGTTGGTGCAGAGGCTGGGGACTGGGATTGTTGTAAGAGAAAGGATTTCTCTAGTTGCTTCCATGTTCTCGGTGGAGTAGACCATTGTCTGAGGGGGAAGCCATGGGAAGGCTGTTGGAGGTATGAGCGGTGACTGGTTGGAATAGGATCACTACTCAGAGTCTGGGCCTGGAATGAACAGGAAGGTGGGAGAGGAATGCCACCTGGAGGTTTATGGTCATGGTTTGCACATTTTCATCATCTGTTTATCTGGACGCAGGTATGAGATAGGTGGGGAGTTGGATTTAACTAGAAATTGGAGGTTTCCAAGATGGCTCCACGGTGGAAAGAGAGGGGGCAATGGAGTTGATATGTAGTAATTTACAGAAGAGTTTGATTTTTGTTTTTCTTGAGACAGTCTCACTCTGTCACCCAGGCTAGAGTGCCATGGCATTAGCCTTGCTCACAATAACCTCAAACTCCTGAGCTCAAGCCATCCTCCTGTCTCAACCTCCCCAGTAGCTGGGACTACAGGCACCTGCCACCATGCCCAGCTAGTTTTTCAATTAGTAGAGTGAGACCCTACTCTGGCTCAGGCTGGTCTCAAACTCCTGAGCTCAACTGATCCTCCTAGCTTGGCCTCCCACACAGGTGTGAGGCACTGTGCCTGGCGGAGAGTTTGATTTTAATAATAGACCTTGGAAAGAAAACATGAAAGATGTGATGATCAGAACGCATAGGGTCTATGCCTGGGAAGTTTTGGAGGATCAACAACTATTGGAGCACCAGAGAGAATAAACTGAATTTTTGGAGGTGGTGCTCGGGGTTAGATGTTTCCTTGTGAGCTATGAGATGTGGTATGAGATATTGGAGGTGGCCACGACAAGCCTCAGCTTATGGAGTGGTTGGCTGAGGCAGGGCTGAGATGATGCCTGAGCTGGTCACTGAAGATGGCGTCATGTCGCCAAGGAGCTAGGAGGTTTAAAGGATCAAATATTTGAGCATGGAAGTCGCCAGGAGGAAGGATGTTGGAAGGATGGATGGAGAAGGGGTTATAAATAAATGTGTCAAAGAAGTGTGATAGGTATTATCTGGCATAACAGCTTTAGCATCTCATGAAGCGATCCTAAAACTCTCGCCTCCCCTCCCCCCCCTTTTTTTTGCAGTTTTGGCGGGGGTGGGGGACTGAGCTTGAACCTGCCACCCCCGTATATGGGGCTGATGCCCTACAGCTTGAGCCACAGGCACCGCCCACCTTTTCCTCCCTTGAGCAGTGTCAGGGAAAGGTGTGCCCTTCCTGGCTAATTGGAAGCGTTTTGGCGTGGGCTGCCTGGTAGACTGGCATATGGAGAGTGTAGGAGAGACTCTGGGGTCCTGCGAAGGATCAAGTCCTCACTCCTGCTCCCCCCTGCCTCCCGCTGCTGAAGCACAGAGGCTCTGACGAATGTCTGGCTGGCTAGGAGAGCAGATGGTGCCTTCCTGCCGCAAGGCAACAGCCATCGGGGCCGAGGAAGTGCAGTCACAGGGGTGGTTAATCCACGCCATGATGGGGGCTGAGTGCGAGGTCACCGGTTTGGGTGTGTGTGTAAAGAGAACACAGGAGGGACATCATCTTGTCACCCCAAGAATCATCACATCCATCATTGGGGGTCTCTCGGAGGAATGCCCTTCCCACCTCCATGACACTGGCTCTACCTTCAGTGTGGTGACATCATTTTGATTTAACAGGGAAGATGCTGAAGGTCTGGGTGCTCAGACCTCTTGGAGGAGGGTCCCCTGAGACAGCCAGACAGAGGACATTGTCTGTTGGTCCATTTCATCACAGAGATCTGAGATGGAGCTGACAGCCTACAATTGGACGTGAAAACCCCAAAATGACAGGTTTTCCAAAATACAGTCTTTTTTCTAGGGTTGATTGTGATGTTTCTGTTCCTGTGCTTTGTTTTTTGGAGCTGATTTTCTTGGAGCTTTTTTTTTTTTCCCTTTCCCTTCCTTTGACCATCAGAAGGTGGCAGGTGACCTGCTTCCTCGGCTCTGGTTCTTTCTATGTCTCCTTCATGAGGACTGTGTTTGTCAGATGCCACCTGGCAGGTGTCTCCGTCTAAGTGTCGGGACTCTAAAGTGTCACACAGGTCTGAATTTGCACCTCAGCTGTGCCACTTGCCTGTCGTTCCTTACCCTCTCTGTGCCTCAGTTTCTTCGTCTCGTTCATAGGTTCCTGCTGGGCTGTCTCACACAGGACCCATTATGAGAATTACGTGACATAAAACATGCTGAAACATAGCTAGCATTTAATAAGTCAGTAATAATATGATAACTGTCATCAGCAAGGTCATTGTCAGGACCAAAGGCGCTACAGTGGGTCATCTGCCAGCAGATCATGTTAACCTTGGCTCTATAAAAAGATACTGAAGAACATGAATGGCCTTAGAGATTAAAACTTAGGGTTCTGTCCTAATATGCTTCTAAGACGTGCCAGGATAGAAGGGGGCTGGTATGGGGTCTCCTCTAAAGTCTTTTAGGAAGGTTGACACATTTGTCATGAAGTCTGAAGTTATAGAAACCCAATTCATACTAGCTCAAGGAAAAATCAGAATCAACCACATAAACAGAAATAGAGGTGGCATAAGACACAGACAGCCAGAGGCTTTCTCACCTTCATCCTCAAACTTTCTCTTCCCCTCCTTTTGCCTGCCAGGTCAGTTTGTATATCTGAGTTGACTCCCTTCTCTCATGTTATCCGTTTGATTAGGAACCTGACCGTGGGCAACTCTGCACTAATATCCTCATGCTTGTAAATACAAGGAGAAAGAAAGAGCAATTTCTTCCCCCCAACTTGTGAAAATTATAGGAAAAGACTCTGATTGGTCCAGTCTTGGTCACCATCCAAGCCCCAGGGAATAGGAAGCCCTGATTGGCAGCTCTACCAAAGTCAATTTGAACTAGGGGTAGAGCAGTGGGAGCTCTGTTCACAGGGAGAGTAGGGCAGGGGTGCTTGGTTGGCCCTACTGTAATCAGAACCTCGAGAACTTCAGCTTTTCAAAGACTACCAGGTACTTGTTCAGCTCCAGCCTGGCCTATAAAGTCTCGTGGTTAAGAGCAGAGGCCTGAAGTGTGACTGCCGAGGTGGGGCTGGGCATGTGTGTGGATTTTCTGCTGCTCCACTCTGGGCAGAGAGAGCTTCGAGATGAGTTTAGGATGGATCACAGAGAGTTTCACAGGCCACGGTAGGCAGGTTGGGAATTTATCTTGTAAGCGATGAGTAATCATGTTAAATTTTTAAGCAGAGGAAGTGCATGTCCCGATTTGTATTTTTTCTAGCATCAATTTAAGGGATGAACTTGAGAAAGGCCAGGAGATGAATTAGGAGCCTGTGGCTGTCATCCCAGAGGAGAAGAGATAGAAAGAAGAGGACACAGTGGCAAAATGGTTAGGAAATAAAAGAAGAAGGAATTGTTGGCCGGCCCTGTGGAAGTTCAGGACAGGGAGGAGGCCCAGGCTGAGCCAGAGGCTCTGGGAGGAGCCGAGGTGTGGGGAGGGGAGGAAGAGGGGAGACGGAGCAGGGGTTTGGAGAGGCTGGGTCAGAGATGTGGTGGGAAAAGTCCAGGGGATGGATGAGACTGATGTGGGAGGGGAGGAGGAAAGTTGGCTGGAGGTGGCAAGTTGGAACTTCTTATTGTAGAATGGTGGGCCACACTCTGAGAACCCCTGAGCTCTCCCTGGGACGATGTGTCAGCCATCCTAGGGCAACTAAAGGAGTTAGAAAACAACCAGGAGGAGTGGGGTCTCCCAGAACCGAGGACAGGAACGTATTGATGAAGCTAAGTCTCAGTGATATGGGATGGATGTTTGTGTATGGTTTTTAGAGGTAAGGGCCTTTGGGAGGTGAAGAGGTTTAGATGAGGCAGAGTTCTTGTGATGGGATTAGCATCTTTATAAGAGACCAATGCTCTCCCCTCATCATTCTCACCCCCCTTTAGCCATGTGAGGACCCAGGGAGAAGGGTGCCTGGCTGCCGAAGTCAGGAAATAAGCCCTCCCTAGGAACCAAATTGGACATTTTGATCTTGGACTTCCCAGACTCTAGAACAGTGAGAAAATAAGTATCTGTTGTTTAAGCCACTTGGTCTCTGGCATTTTGTTGTGGTCCCTGAGCCAAAATGTACCAAGGGATGAAAGTTGTGAACAGGCCTGTTGGTGGGGATCAAAAAGTCATTTTGGAGAGCCATCTTCAGGTGAGATTTGGGGCAGAAGTTTGGCTTCATGCATTAAGGGGTGAATAGGAGACGTGATATGGAAACAGGAGCTATGAATGGGTACCACTCTTTAAAAACTATTAGTTAAGAAAGGGAGAAAAATTTATCGACTGGCTACAAGAGACCCAAAACATCTAGAAAGTCTCTAAGAGATATTTGTCATGGGTCAGGGCTCTGCATCAAATTTAAAATTCAAATGAAAACTCTTTGTACGAAGGGCACGTCTGTGTCCTTTGATGGTCACTGTTGAAGATGTAATCTAATACCTTATCAGTTCCATTTATATATGATAACTCCTCTGATAAATTTTGTTTAGAACTCAATACCAGGAAACAGTCATTTCTTCTAAATAAAGGTACTCTAGCTGGGTGTTGTGGTGGGCGCCTGCAGTCCCAGCTACTTGGGAGGCTGAGGCAAGAGAATCGCTTAAGCCCAAAAAGTTGCTGTGAGCTGTGACACAACAGCACTCTACCAAGGGCGACATAGACTAAATTGTGGTATATGTACACCATGGAATATTATGCAGCCTTAAAGAAAGATGGAGACTTTACCTCTTTCATGTTTACATGAGTGGAGCTGGAACATATTCTTCTTAGTAAAGTATCTCAGAATGGAAGAAAAAGTATCCAATGTACTCAGCCCTACTATGAAATAAAGTTATAGCTTTCATATGAAAGCTATAATGCAATTATAGACCAAGAATTTGGGGAAAGGGAGGGGAGGGAAGGGGGGAGGACAGGTAGAGGGAGGGTAATTGGTGGGACCACACCTACGGTACGTCTTACAAGGGTACATGTCAAACTTACTAAATGTAGAATATAAATGTCTTAACACAATAACTAAGAAAATGCCATGAAGGCTATGTTAACCAGTGCGATGAAAATATTTCAAATTGTATATAAAACCAACACATGGTACCCCATGACTGCATTAATGTATACATCTATGATTTAATCAATAATAATAATAATAAATAAAGGCATTCATTTTCTTTCATCTGACAGGAAGAGCTGTCACATTGCATTTCCTTTCTACACATTGCATTTCCTTTTTTACTTTGGCCACTAGGAAGCCCAGAGGCCAACCAAAGACTAGTTATAGGAAAGAGCCTGTCTTTGATTCTTGGCATCACATCTCTTCCTTTGCCTCGATGATTTCTGATTCCTTTTACATCTTTAGTTTATAGTCACATGTATACAAGTACAGTAGTTATGTTTTTTTTTAAATGTTCGATATAAGTTTATGGAGCAAATAAACCCTGCAAATGGTGATTTTCTTCATAAATGCAAGGACTTCAATTGTCAAAACATAAGTTCTGCACGTAATTTTTGACCAAATGTGGAAATGTTTCTATAGCTAAACTTCAAATGCTAGTAATTATGTAAATATCGTTGTATTTTAAGCCATGGAAAATCCTTTCTGAACATAGGGAGGGTATAAATTACAAAAAAAGTAGGAAGAGGCTTAACCTTTCTGTGTCTCAGGTTCTCCATCTGTGAAATGGTGATAATAGTTCCTGCCTGCCTGAATCAAGAGATAGTGGGTAGAAAAACAATTTGATAGGGGCCAAACATTCCACAATGTAGCATTATATAGCAAGAATAATATAATGCTGTTTTTTTTCCTTTGGGATTCTTCGTCCCAAGTAGCACAAGTCGTTGGCTGATTTATTTATATTAATTAATTAATCAAGACAGAGTCTCAAGCTATTGTCCTCAGTAGGGTGCTGTGGCATCACAGCTCACAGCAACCTCAAACTCTTGAGTTCAAGCAATTCTTTGGCCTCTTGCCTCCCAGGTAGCTGGGGCTACAGGCGCCTGCCACAATGCCTGGCTATTTTTTTGTTGCAGTTGTCATTGTTGTGTTAGCTGGCCTGGGCCGGGTTTGAACCTGCCAGCCTTGCTGTATACGGCTGGCGCTTTACCCACTGAGCTACAGGCATTGCCCCCTTAGTTGGTTTACTAAAAATGGAGTTTGGCATAAAGGTGGTGATCTTAATGACCACTGATCTTTGTACTCTAAGGGCTCACAAATCAGTGCCTCATTTTCAGATAGTGATTGGAATTTTCTGTATGGCCAGACCGATGATCATCTACAGAGGGTGCCAAAAAAAGTATACACATTTTAAGGAAAAACCTGCATTAAATGTGTAATACTCAAGTCCCTTTTGACTTCTGTGATTATAGGCGGTACTCTATGTGACTTGTATTCATCTTTTATTATCAGTATGTGTGGAGTATTACAATTTTAATAGCTTTTTCCCTTCTTAAAATGTGTATCCATTGTTTGGCACCGTCTGTATATAGTTTTCTAGGTGTGCGGGGAGGGGTGGTTAAGAGGTCATCTGCCACCCCTGTTACACCTGATGGTGGGCCTGACTCACAGGGATTTTCCCAGCAGGCTTTGTGGAAGCCTCTGACCCTGGAAAATACAAGTTGGGTGGTGGTGGTGGAGGTGCATGTGGCTAGAGCAGTGCTGAGGTTGATGAAGAGCGGGCACCTGTCTGCAGGCCTGGAGGGGCCAGTTTTGTTGCTGTGCAGTCTGCAGGGGTATCCAAAGAGAGGGGATCACAATGGGAGAACGGCTTCCTCCCTGCCGTGGTCTGCCGGTCAGCCCATCACTCACAGCCCCTGAAGGAAGGGCCTCAGGGCAGGTTATACATGAGCTGCTGCAAAAATTATTTTTTTCTAATTACATTTTTGAGCTTGGGACGTAGCTGTCCAGGGGAGGGAGAAAGTAGAGAATAAAGTTAGAGGAGCATGTGGGAAGGCTTTTGTAGACAACTCTATTTAAACAGCTAAGAAAGATCTCTGGGTTTCAGGAATGGCTGCGGCTGAAACTCATACCTGGGCTTTGATGTTCTGATTCACTCACTTACTCATTCAACAAACATCGAATGACTGAAATATGCCAGGCAGAGTGCGTGGTGTTCTCTAGGCAGAGCCTGTTACATTTTTTTGTGCATATGAAGCACCTGGTGGTCTTGTTAAAACATAGGCTCTCTGTGGTTCTGGGGGAAGCCTGAGACTCTGCACTGCCAGCAAGCTCCAGGGTCTGACAGTCCTGCTGATGCACAGACCACCCTACGTGGCAAGGGTCCAGGACACACGACCGGACACTGTAGGAGCTTTCAGTCAAGGAGGCAAACAGGTGAGTAAGCAAATTACTACAATTGAAGTTTCGAGAGAGAGGCAAGAACAGCGTAGGAGTGGGAGACAAGAGCCATTACTTCTGACTTGGAGGATCAGAGAAGCTTCCTGACATCAATGCCACTTACATTGTGCCAAATTTTAATGGATAAGAAGAGAGAAGGGGGAGGGTGGGGAAGGTGGTTGGGAGGATGCTTCCCACGGCCGATGGACAGGCCTGAACAGAGCTTTCTCCTGGTAGAGAGAAAGGAGGATTTCTAGACCATTCTGCTGCCTAGTTTGGACCTTTTTCTGTAGCAAATTAGAAGATACATCAGTGACAAGATCTAACCTATATTGTGTGGACATCCTCATGGGGGTGTCAAAGAAAAACTGGACAGATGGAAGGCAGGGCATAGGCTGGGAGGTCCTCTCAGTACCTGGGGAAAGGTGAGAACGCACTAGAGCAGGGGTGGCGAACACACGGCTATAGCCGCATGCGGCTCCCGGCCAAAGTGAATTTCGGCTCTTTGCCTCTTATCATTATTTTGTATACTGTGGCTCTTTGCCAAGTTTGGATTTTGTTATGCTGCTTCTGAGGAGGGACCTCTGAGGAGCGATCTCCGAGCGTGTAGTCCAACTTGTTCGCCACCCCTGCCCTATGGTATGAGCACAACAAAAGACATCTCAGTTTCCCCCATCTATGAAATGGGGCAATGAATAGTTCCCACCTCTGAAGGTCATTGTGAGGATCAAATGAGACTGTGCAAAGAACACAGTTGGTATAGTCCCTGGCACATAGTATGTTCCCAAGAATCTTCCTCCCTTCATCCCGGATGGGCAAGGAGTTAAGAACCTGGTGCCTCAGGTGTCACTGAGCTTGAAGTTCCTCAAGATCCCCAAGTTCAGTCATGGGAGGTCAGCAGCTAAGAGAGCTGAATGAGGAAACAAGAACTTTTCCGTCCCTTTCCCCGCCTCTACTCCCGCATCCCCTTCTCTTTCCCTGTTGGTCTCTGCCTTAAGCACCTGGGAGTTGCCTAATTAGAGCTAATTAGCTTCTCCTGCAATAAAATCCCAATGATGGAAAGGCTCTGTACCTCAGACCTCTGACAGTAATCATGTTAAGTAGATATTTATTTATCCCTTTATTAAGCAAGGCAATTAGCGTATAATATCTGAGAAGCTGATTTTCAGATCTGAAAGCCAAGCACGTGCTGTCAAGAATCGAAGGCCCTACTTGGGGCTCTTCTGTGTCTTGTTCTCCCTCACCCCCAGTGAAGCCAGGCCACAGGACAGCAGGATTAGAACAGCCATTGAACACGTCTATACAGATTGGAGGCTGAGGATGGCACAGGGATAGGAACCTGCCCATGGTCACTGAGAGGGATGCACATGAAAGGGTATTCATCCTGTGCGATGAAGATTCATGGGGAATGAGATCGCCTTAGCTTCAGAGGACAAATGGTCAGGGAAAGGCTTCGCTAAAGAACATGCATTTTGACAAAAGGGCATTAGGTGAGGAAGAACATTCCTGTAGAGGAAATGGTGTGAGCAGAGGTGCCCAAGTAGGGAAGTGTACAGCTTGTATGACAAACTGAAGCCTGCTGTTTGGTTGGTATCCTGGCAGTATGAGGGCAGTAAAGTGGGTGAGAGGATCTCAAAGAGAGTGAGGCTGGGTCCAGATGCTGAGGACTAAATGCCAGCTGGCTGAGGTCAGCGCATGACCACAGGATTGGAAGGCAGAAGGCTAGTGGCAGGTAGCCCAGTTAGGAAGCTGGGTTCTAGTCTGGGGAGGGAGGATGGGGGTTTGGACCATAGACAGGGAAGGAAGGGTAGTGAGACCTCTAACACAGAAGCATCATTCATTAATTCATTAATTCAAGCCATACTTTTTGAACGCTACTATGTGTCAATCACTGGGCCTTAGAGATATTCACAGTTGAATTAGGGAGGCAAACATGTTGAAGAAGAAATGGCAACCCAGTGTGATAAGAGCTAAGATGGAAGAGAGGTCTGAATGAAGGAAGGCAGAGGTCTACTCTGCCTGCTGCCATCAGAAATCGCTTCTCAAAAGTGTGAGCAGAACCCCAGAGAACTGACCAGGGCTTGAGTAACTATGATTATCTAGTGTCTGCTCAGCATTTTTTGACATACACACCACCTTCATATACAGTATGTTTGCTTTTGATTCTCTTTCTTTGTGGTACAGAAAATATTGGACCCATTTGACAGATGACAGAAACTAAGGTTGAATAGTGAAGCAAGAGTCAACCTGACAGAGAGAACACAGCCTTTGGAATCTGTCAGATCTGTATTCCAGTCCTATCTATACTTCTTATTAGTTGAGGGACAGCAAGAGACTTAACCTCTTAGAGGCTCACTCAATTTCTCTGCCCATAAAATGGGGATAATGCCTACACTTTAACAAGTCATAATTAAGGCTTGGTACCTGATGCCAGCCACATACACCAAGGCTGGTGGGTTCGAACTGGGCCAGGGCCAACTGCAACAAAAAAATAGCTGGGCATTGTGGCAGGTGCCTATAGTCCCAGCTACTGGGAGGATGAGGCAAGAGAATCTTTTAAGCCCAGAAGTTTGAGGTTGCTGTGAGCTATGATGCCACAGCACTCTGCCAAGGGTGACATAGTGAGACTGTCTCAAAAAAAAAAAAAAAAAAAAAAGCATAAAAAAAGTCATAATTATTAAGCATGTAGTAAGCACCCCACAAATGTTAGTTCACTTAGTCTCTGCCCAAGGTCATAAAGCAATTCAACCCCATGAGATGCTGAGGCAGGAGGATTGCTTGAGCCCAGGAGTTTGAGGCTACAGTGAGCTATCATCACACCACTGCAGTCCAGCTTGGGTGACAGAGTAAGTCCCTGGCTCAAGAAAAAAAAAGAAAGTTCAAACCCAGGCCTTTCAGTTCTGAAATCTATTGTGTTTGTGAGGCCCTCCCTGTCTCTTTAAAGTTAAGAAGGCTGACAGTAAGACTGAACAGGAGGGGGTCTTAGCTATTAAAGCTAATAACCTACATTTTCTCACCTCCAATGGAAGTTAGAAAGAGAAACGCTCAGCTTACTCAAGTTTACAGCAAGGAGGATAGAGGCTAGACATTTTGGATGATCTTGCTGACAAAGTTGTGAATCACCAACTGGAGGAGTTGTGGCTTTGGGGGCGTGGGGGATCTCTAACAACAGGACTAATATCAAGGAGTCTGAGCTGGGGTGGGGCAGCCCTGTGCAAAGGAAGTGGGACTGATGAGATCATCAAGACTGCAGACTGGAAAGAATCCAAATAGGTAATCTGGTCCAGCCCTCTGCCTCTGGGTAGAATTGTTCTGGAACCAGACAGATGAGAATCTCTCCTGCTTTTCAAGGTCTTCAGGGGAAGAGATTCCTCAGCCTTCTTCCTTGCTCATTCTAGAATAAGTTCTCATAGCTCATTATCAGGAAGTTCTTTCTTTTGGCTAACTACAATTTCTCCTGCTGCCATTTCAGCCTTTTGCGGCAAAGTAAGAAAGTTGTTGTCTTACTTTGTGTCACTTGCTCCATTAAGCAGGGAGGAATGGTGGCACCCCTTATTTGCTGATGGGAAACCACCAACTCCCAGGGGAAGACAAGGTCAGTAGCTGAGACACCCCCCCCATAATGGGTTCCACTCAGCTGTCCAGGATCCTCTGCCATGCATGCCCCCAGGTGCCTTATGCCTTTAGCAACACAGACCTGGGCTCCACCTGACCCCACCTCCATGCTATTGTCTGTGCTCTCCCTTAACACCCAGCCTGCAAGGCCTTTCTTGGTGGTTTTCAGCTTACTGCAGTCCAACCCATCCTTCAAGACTCAATCAAAGTTCACTTTCTTGGGGGAAACCTTCCCTCATTTTTCAAGTTAGAGAAAATTATTCCCTCCTCCCTTTCTGTTTTGTGTTTACTTCACTTTTCCCGATGTCAGAAGTAGTACTGGGTTGTGGGCCAAAAGGTTGAATGTTGGCAATTTCATCTGGTTCAACTCAAATTGTCTGCTCTGGTTCTGCTCCTACCCTGTAGGGATTGATTGTATTGTACTCATCTTTGTGTACCCTCCACACCTTTGGCTTCCCTTCCCTTGTGTCCAAGTGCCTGGAATGCTGCCTTGTGCACCAAAGGAGCCAAAGCATGTTTATTGAATTTGTTGAATAGTCTGATAATAAAATGATAATACTTGGATGGGCCTTTACCAAAGTCCATTCACACATTTTATCTCAGTTAATCCTCACAAAACCACACTGTGAGGAAGGTCTTATTTCCCTGTTTGGAGAATGGGGAAACTGAGGCGTGATAAAGTTACTTGCCTAGGGTCGTGCAGCCACTGTGACTCAGATCCATCCCTTAACAAGTATGGGTAAATTGGCCAGAATCTGGAGAGAATCCAGAGACATCGCCAGGATTTCTGTAACACAGAGACAGTCTGCTGCCTGGCTTCTGCCTTGTTCAGTCTGCCCAGAGGCCAGTCTACATTGTTTGCCTCAAGCCTTCTCTGTGGGGAATGCCTGACCAGTGATTGGAGAACTTGGGGTCAGAAGATGGGGGTGGGGGTGGGGTGGGGTTACTTGGCAGTGTGAGGGCTCTTCCATAACTTTCCAACTGCACTTCCTCTATTTTTCCTCCCAGCCTGGCCTGTCTAGAATAACAGACAAGCCCTCAGTTGGGGCACTTCTGGGCCCTGGAGGCTCAAGGTCTAGCCCAAAGCTGAGTTGCCAAACCTACTTCTCAAAGTAGGTGATCTCCATACAAGTTCACCTCCAAGCAGCTATTATAAATTAGTCATATTTTCCTTCTATCCCAGTGTTTCCCCAAAGAATGGTGCTCATATTGCTGGTATTTAGAAGTTTTTAAGGGGTACATAAATGAAGATGTATATGTCAATAGTGATAAATTCATTCTAATGTTTATTAGGAAAGAAATGCAACCAGCATACTGCATGTGATTTCATGGATAACATCGCTTAGTATGACACTAAGGTAACTATGCATTAAAGGTCTTATTTTTTTTCCAGGAGTGATCCATTAAAAAAAAAAAAATCAGCCCTAATTTAGGGCTTTCACATGAAAGCTATAACCCAGTTACAACCTAAGAATCGGGGGAAGGGGGAAAAGGAGGAGAGGGAAGGGGGAAGTGGGG